>JAHZMT010003251.1:0-15109 GCA_027743785.1 Sinhomidia bicolor
AATTCTGAACGGCCCCTAATAAAGTATAAAAAATATCAAAGTACCAGTCTACTCAACACCGCAAATGGCAGCTGGCAACACGCAATTTACGAAAATTTTGGGAAATGATGAAACGGCTCGGCGGCAGTGGAGAAAATGAAATGCGACAGATGGGGAAAAGCAAAAGAGCATTTTTCTCTGAATAGATGACTGACATCACCATAAATCATGTCTTGTTTCCTCCTTCTGTCTGTCTCTTCTTTATCGCTTGAAGAAATGGAGAAAACAGCGACAAGAGAAATATTTAAGACATTTTCGTAAATGTCAACGACTCACTTTAATAACATGCTTCTTCTTCTATCTCTCATGACGACTAAAACTCGGAATGAGAGTGTGTCTCTTAAAATATTTTTTGCTCACACACACAAGAAAAGAGAGCTTCAACTTTTTCTTTTTCTGTTGGCGGTCTGATATCTAAAAAGGAAAGGAACGCTTGAAAACCAAAATTTGACAAAGAAAATGCTACCTCCCGTAAGCTTTATAAACAACTCCAGTTTTGCAACAAGACAGAAACTTTATCAAGATTGACGTAAGTTGATAAAAAAGTATATGTACGTAAGAAAATGTATTATGGAACTGATGACTGGATTTGAAATTTTGGAGCAATGACGTATTTTGCAAATCAGCAAGAAAATTTGAATGCCATGTATGAAAAATTAAATAGTTTAAATGACGTAATTAAATTTTTAAAAATGGTTTTTATTACCGCCGATGGGTTTATCCGTTTCTTTTTAGCAAATTTGAAGAATGTTAAAGTGGTGGAGATTGAAGTTGTGGTTGATGTTGAAGGGAACGCTACACCAGCGTTCAAATACGGAAGGGGAGAAAGTTGGAATGGGGTGCTGCTGCTGTTGTTCTGGCCTTTCGTTGAAGAGAGTCGAACAGCTAAAATGCAGCAATAGCAGCGATGCTGCTAATTTGGAGGAAAGTAGTGGAGGATATTGCAGCAGTAGTTGCTGTTTTAGCTTATCCCGATAACAGCTGATGATAAGCTGTTGGCGTTGAATTAGTAGTAGTAGTTTTAGTAGAATTGAAGTGGTCGCGGAGAAGATGAGAGGACTCAAAGTGGTCGTAGTTGGACAACTTGTTGTTGTTGAATTGTAATTACAGCAATTAGTAGTAGTAGTATTGAAATTATTATCAAAGTAGAACCGAATCGCTGAACAACGTGAAGTGGGGATGAATTCTGGGAAATTGTTGAACAACTTGTTTTCCTCTCCTTGGTGATTTCTCTGTAAACTAAGATGATGGGGATTTTGATAATTTTTAATAATTGGGTTGTTTATCCCCACCCTTATCCTATGTTCATCAAGTAGATTAGTAGAATTTAAAGAGTAATTCTCTTTTCTGCTGGTTGTTGGGGCGTCGCCGTTGCCGCAACAACAACAAGTTGTTGCTGCCTCCTTCAGCGCCACCCGACAACAAGCACCGGCTGCCTTTGTGTTCCCAGCACTCTTTAAGGTTATCCTGTGGTCGTCACCAGACAAATAAAAATTACAGTTGAGGAGAAGGTGACTGCTGCTATCATCGTCGTCCAATGTTAATTTTTCTTGCAATATTAGTATGGTTATCAGAGTACTTCTATCAATATTATTATCTTCAGGAATATTAGTGATTGTTGTTGTTGGAGTAGTACTAGCACCTTCCATGATTGTAACAATACATTAAATTCCCATTTTGTTGTGGTTTCCTTCCAGGTGATTTTGGTCAGTTGCTGACTCGACAGCAGCGATGGTGGCGGTACAAGCAATTGTTTTTGATGGCGGTGGTATTGCGAAACTTGTTGATTGTTGCTGTTGACCTTGTCCAGAGGAAGAATATAGCCAAACGTCAGATGAAATGGTATGGTTTTCCATTTTCCAGTCAGTGTTGTTGTTAGTACAGCTTTTCCTTGTAAATGACATTTGCTAAAATCTCTGCGACTTCATTGTGTGCAGAGATGCCATCCATTGTTTCTGGTTGTCAGATGCTTATTCAGAAAATGTTCGGCGGGCAACAACTGGCAATGTCATTTATTAGTTGGTAAATAGGAAATAACGGGTTGGTTTAATTGGTCTCTGTTAACTTCAAACGAGATGAAAGTTGCAACAAAGTGGTTGTTATTGGTCGATTGTAACAAAAGGAATGACAAGTTGGACGTTATTGTAATAAATGTATGAAGTTCATACTATGAACATGAATTTATCGCACCTGTCGACATTTCATTTGTTGCTGATATAAATATCCTTTCATTGTTTTGTCAAAATCCTCACGATGTCATTTATAACTACTTTTCCGTAAACATTAAGTTGACTATACTTTCTTCTGATCGACAGAGAATGTAGACGCTTATTAAAAACAACGTTTATAATTATTTTCAAGTTCTAGCAAGAAAATGTAGCTGAGTGTTTCAGCAGTAATTAGTTAGTATATATAGACGACTGTAGAAGTAGCACATTTTTAAGCAGCAGTAGTTGCAATTAGTTACAGCACCAAAATAAGCGACGAGAATTAATTTTTAATGCAGAAATCCTTAAAGCAGTAAATTATTTTCCTTCTTATTTTAATTAAGACCAAGGTGAGCGGAGGCAGTGATGATGATAGCAATTATTGTTGTTGTTTTACTAAAACTGTAAGTTAAAATACTTTAAGAAATTAAAGAATGGTGTGATGATGGTAAATGGTAACAGTAAAACAACAGGGCGGATTAGTAGTAGTATTATAGATAAATGATGGTTGTTTAAAGAATACAATTTTTTTACTGATGTATTTGTTCTTTCTACTGAAACTGAGAAAATTAAAATGATGAATGACCAACTTTCTGCGTTATCCGTCTAATACTTAACAACTGATGCGTTATTTCTGTCACAAACTTATCTTTGTTCCTTTCATTTGAATAAAATTAAAACGTCAAATTTGTTTACCTAATTACCAAGAAATGACTAAATAGTTCCAAATAATTATCAACTCGTCATTGGCAGGAGTTTTAACTATTTCAACACAAGTTAACAATTGTTTTTAGCTTTTAATTGTATTGATATCTGAACACAATATTGATTTTTTTGTTTAAGTTTACTTAGTTTTCATGTGTTTTTATCCTGACATGCTCACAACAGACAAACAGACATACAGTCAGTCACACATGAAAAAATGAATGACACCGTCAATTTAAAAAAAAGTTTTCATTTGTTTCTCAGTCGCACTCACATTCAATCCACCACACACACCAATTTTCCACACCGTTCACTCGTAACAAATTATGAGTTTTAAATTTTCGCGGTTCATTTCAAAACGAAAAAAGTACAGAAATTTTACGTTTTATACCTATTTCAATTGAAACAAAACCGACACTCACGTTAATTTTTACGTTTTATTATCGTTTTATTTTTTTTCTAGCTACTACCAAACTTATATTTTTTTGTTCTTGTCATCATGGTAAGTAACCAAGCTTTACTTTTAAAAAATTAAATGCGGATATCAACAATTATTTGACCCTGCAATAAATCGACTGAGATAGACAGAGAGAGACGAGAGGTAGTCGGTAGGTATGTAGATGTATGTAACTCTGTATTTTTTTCTCTAAATGCCACCACAGCTAAACCAGCAGCGGAAAGTAGCAGCTAAAAGAACTATTGACTAATTTCCTACAATTGACAACTACTCGTTACAATATTGGTCAGAGAAGTAGAATACTTTTTTATGTATGCGGTAAAAAAATTTGGAACAATAATACAACGTGTACACTTTCACATTTTCTAGCAAACCACCAACGGTAATAGCACTCAAGTATGTAAATTTTTTTTTTGAAAAAAAGTGCATGCACCCTAACGTGTTTACAACTTTTTAATGGGTCTGCTTAGCAGTAGAAGAGAGAGACAGAGAGAGCACGCTGACGTTTTGTATCTTGCTTGCCCTGTCGGCTGCATACGGTGATAATTACAAACTAAAGTATTTAAGTAACTGCAATATTGATATAATTGTAGTAGTGTCTTTTCAGTTAAAAGTTTACTTTCTGTTGTTCGATAGTTAGTGTATTTTATAACTAATTAATTAAATTAATTGTCCCTAAATTACTAATCAGTCCTTTGTGTTAAGGTTCACGCAGCTTTCACTCACTCAAACAAACACACTAAACTAGATTCCAATCTAGATTATTTCGCACATTTTCCCAGCTTTCACCTTCTTGTCCACCCACACAGTACTATTATTATTTTTTTATTTAAAAAAGCTACATATACTATACTTAAAATAGTCTAACAATAGCAGTAGTAGAAGAAGCAGTAGGAGCAGCAACAACAAAGTTTCTTTTTCAGTTTATATATTTTCATTGCTGATAACCTTGCTCCTTATCAGAGTCTCTTTTATATTTTTATGCTTTAGTTTTGCTTTCTCGCACTTGCTCTCTCTTCTTCTTCTTCTCTCTCGCAGCACAACCACTGCCTCTCTCCTTATTTCTACTACTGTTATCCCAGCAGAAACTACTCGCTCTCTTTTTTCCTTTCAAACGAGCAAAATGCCAGCTTTCTCTTTACCAAGCCTGGCCAATGCTTTCTCTCGAAATGTCTATTGTGCCAGCAGAATTGCATGTATGTGCGAGTATGTATGTATGTATGCATGTATGTATGTAGAGCAACCACCACCACAACCATACTTACTTTTTCTCTGCTGCTGCTGACTATGATGATGATGATGGTGTAGTGATCATGATGAGGATGACGACGACGATCATCATCGTCATCCATCCTATTCTACTACAACTACAACCACACACCATATACATTCACAAATAGAGAGAGGGGGAGAGAAAACATCCCATGTGTGAAAACTTTTACTTCTGAAGAATCCAGCTGTCATAATTCCGGGAAAATTGTGATTTTCTAATTCTTTACTACTACTACTACTCATTGTGAATGGTGGTCGAAAAGTCATACATTGCTGTTCCGGGAAATTCCAAGTATTCTTTGCACAGAGAAACTTCCAGGTTGGAGAGAAAATTGGAAGAGGGAGAGTCTCTGTCTCTTTCACCAAATAATATATTATATTTGCTGGTGTAAAAAGCATTTGCAGGATAGACAGGATATTTATACGTGCATCTGCTTGTCTCTTTCATTCCCTCCGCTGCTGGTTGGTAAGTCAGTGTTAGCTGACCTGACCAGACCATGCTGGCTTTCACTCTGCTGCCTGTTTTCTCGCTTCTTATCTTTTTGTTCGTATGCTCGTCGTCGTCGTGTCGATGTCGTCTTTTCGTCGTCGTCAATAATACCATACCATGCTAGTAGGAATATCAGGCATAGAACACAATAAAAGAGAGCATACACCCATCAAGAATGTATATATACATATTTATATATCTCTATAGAGATATATAGCTGCAAACATATATTTTTTGTCAAACAGCGGTAAACGAAAGGAGTTGCCTGGCCCATCAAAAAATAGTTTTTCTTCTCAGAAGGAAATGTTTCCTGACAAGGGGTCGCGACAGAGAAAGTTTGTCCAGAAAATTTCCCTCCGTACATAAATGTATAGCTTACAAACAAATACCCGTGCTTCTTTCCATGGACAGCCCCAACGGTAAGACAAGGGCGACTCCGCCACCACTGCCACTACTTGCATTTCTAATAACCATATAGGTATATTCTATACCAGTGTATGAGTGCATGCACAACTACCATAATAATAGCAGGAAACATTGTTTTTATTCCTTCCCCAAAAACAACATGCTGCTGCTGGTGCTGCTGCTCTGTTCAAGTCAGTCAATTTAAAGAAAATATATATTCTGGTTGTGTGCGTGTGCCTACCACAGATATAAAATCGTTTTTCGCCGCCTTTTACTTTCTACCAATCCATTCTTGTACACATCATCATCCTCGTATTATTGCAATACGTTGCATTGCCTGGTTTCTATAATTTTATTATTTTTATTATAGATATTTGGTATATATCCAAAGAAGGAGCGGCACTACCCAACCAACCAACCACTTTCATCATAATCGCATGATAATAAAGCTTAATCAACTTGCTAATATTATGTTAACCAGGGTATACATAGTCAACTCTGTCAGTGAACCGCGTACTCCTTTAAAAAAATAATATTATCAATCTAGTAGCTCCACGACTACATATGTACTTTTTTGATATTACATGTACTTTTGTAATACATTTTTTCCCTGTTCAAAAATTACACAAAAATAATGTACGTGTCCCTAAGTCACCACCACTTTTGGCAGTAAACTGCAACCATTCTTTTAGAATTTTTACCATTATTTGTTTCTGGAATATTTCTAAAATCCATATACTGGGAAAACCCCGTCATTTCCAGTTTATTATTTTTTTTGGCAAGCAACCTTTAGAGCGTGTCAGTTGTTTGACAAAAATGGGAATATTATTATGCGACTAATAAAATTATTGTGTATGTTTTAAGCAGGCTGTCATCATCATGATGATGTGATACAAGTAATAAAAATAAGCTGTTGCTGCATAATATGTGGTAATGTTCTTACTTAATAAAATATTATGGTGAGTGGCAAGAAAAAACGCTTTCTTGACTATATTGTGATCCTTCGTTTGCTATCATCATATAAAACAATATTTTATTTCATAATGTGTAGTGTATGTGTGTGTGTGGTAGCAGTCCATTATTTTAATGCATGTTTTTTCCGAATTTTTTTTCTTCTTATTATATTACGTGATTGGTATACTCGTTAGTTTCTCAGAGAGCACAGGAAAAAAGCTACTTTGTGCTCTCTCGATGTTTCTCCCACTACAACCCGTTTCGTGTGTGTATGTGAGAGTAAGTGTAAACTTTTTTTCTTTCTCTCTCTCTCTCGTTTCTTTGTTAAGAGAAGCACACGGGATGTATGTGTTTTTTAACGTGGAACAAGAGCTCAATGCGGCATTCTCGCTCTCTCAGGGAAAAAGTTGGTCTGCGCAAAATTTAGGTCAATTTTGCGCCGCTCAATATCGTCTTCATGTAGAAAGAAATCGATTCTTGGTCTGGATACGCCGCATACTCTTCACTTTATGGGAAAGTATTTTACTACTACTACACAAGGTTGTGCTACCTACCTACCTACTACCACCACCTACAACTACATATATACTAGTATATTGTTTAGGTATTATTTTTTGAACAAAGTATTGGCAAAATGTATGGGTAGGATGAGTACATGATATGGTTGTTGTAGTGGTGGTAGTTTGGGTTTCTGCTTTTCCTTTTTAGCAGCAGTTAAAACTCCAATACCTGCCTGTCTATCTTGTTGTGTGGAAACACACCAAGTAACAGAACGGTAACTGCTGCTACACCGCTGCTATGATACTGGCATTATTAATAGCAGGAGAGGAGTGGAAATAGCGTTTGTAATATTGGCAAACAAACAAACCGACGAGTAAGAAGGAGAATAATAATAATGGTTGTAAAGAAAGAGGTTGTAGGAGTAATAGTAGTGATCTGAATTTGTAGAATGAAGGGATAGATTATGCATGTAGGAGTTGATAAAGAAGAAAAAGAATATTTAAAAAATGATTGTCAAGGTGAGAGTGTAACAAAGTAGCGGATATATTTAAAAGAAAAAGGCGAGAAACATGTTTTTGGTAAAATGGAAAAATATATTTTTATTTTAAGTTGACACATTGGTTGCAATTTTGTGTTTCTGCATAATATTTGCTTTGCATTTGCATAGAAACGGTTACTTTTTGAAAAAAGTTTTGGGCAAATGTTGTTTTAAACCAGACGGACAAGCACTTTCAAAGAATTTTATTTCCAAAGAAAAAGTTCTCGAAAGAAAACAAGTTTCAATTTGACAATATCGTTAAAAATGTACCGTGTTGCATTATGTATATGTTCATTAAACAAGCGGAAACTCGTACAGTTGTACGGTTATGTGTGAATATTATGTGTGGTGAATTTATAAAAGCAAATCCCATTTGCTTTGCTGCTTTTATTATAATTTCATTCTTGCTTCAATTTCTTGCTACTACTTGTAGTCATATACTATACTCACATACTTCATCTGTACATGTTATAATAATAACACTACAGCAATTCCACCTTCGCCAACCTAATGTATTTTATGAACTTGCACGGTACTCTAAACACACAGGTAGGCAGTGGAAATACGTGCGATGAGACCACGTTTTTATATAGAAAACACACTCGGAAAACTGTGAAGGTCTGATAAAGCATTCATAAGCAGAGCACATACTCAACCCGTGCTGCTTTCATTGCAGCAGATGCTCGACAACAAAGGGAGGACACGCCAAACAACTACTTCCACCAGTAGACATAGTCAAGAGAAAGCGAAAATACAATATGACAGCAGCAGGGTATCAAATAAATAAACGACAACAAGGAGAAAATCCATAATAGGTTGTTGTACTACTGGGAGAAAACTCCTGCAACCAGCAAGTGATGCCATCTATAAATATTCTACGAGACAATTACATCTTTCTCTGGAGAAAGTAGTTTCGGAATAATCGCATATGCGACACTACCACCACCAGCCCAAACTTTCACCGTTTCTTTTTCATTAGCTTTATGCTCTCTAGCGCCATCTGGTGCATGGTCGTTTTTGTACTAGCCCATTTTACTAATAATGCAGTAATATTGTTAAAACTTGCCCACCAGATGTCAACATTTCAAACAACCAAACTTTCTCCTAGCTTTTCCTTTTTTATAGGAAAAGACAACAAACAAAACAAAATCTGGCCACTGGCTTACCCACAAACTCCCACGAATCCTTTTTTGTGTGCACACACCTGGTTACACACGTGCAAATAATATTTTATTAAAGCTTTTCTTCTTTTATTTTTGTCTAGATTGTTCCCATGTGCAAGAGAGTTATACAGCTTTTATGGCTCAATTTTAGTTTATAATTCATCATCACGTTTCTTTATCTTGCTTCTTGAAAGAGAATGGATACTTTTCTTTTCTTTTAGCAAAATGCTACCACTTATATTTTTCTCCTCCAAAGAAATATTCTTCTACTCCCTTTTGCTTTTTACCAAAAAAATTGCAACAGCAGCAGCTTCTTTGAAGAAAATGTTATTGAGTTTATTGTGTTTTAGTTGGTGGTACACAGTGGTGATCGTAAATTGATTTTTCTCATGTTCAACCACGCTCTTTTTCCTCCTCAGTCTTTTACTCACACATTTTTTTTCTCTTCTTTTTTTTGTGCATGACAAGTTTTATTGCTTTTTTCTAAGCTATATTTATTTACAACAGCAAGCAATATAGAAGATCCGCTCAGTCATCCATCTATCCAAATCCAACCCATTTCCCAAGTAATAAATAATTTTTCTCTTGCTTCCTCCTTTTTCCATTTCTTCAGCTCAATAAAGATTCCAAAGGAGAATTTGGAGATCTAAGTAGTGAGTATATACAAGGTAAGTTGACGAACAAGTGTATTTTGTGTACCCTGTTGTTGTTGTTGTTATTTGGCCTTTTCCTCGACAATGTTAACACCACTATAGTCCCTTTGCGGCTTTTACATTCATCTCTACACTTTCTCTCTTTACACACAACTACATATTATATAGTATGTGCACTTGCTTATTCCCACTCTTCAGCAAAATTGTTACCCGCTGCTGTAGGTTAAATGGTTCGTCTCCGAATCATAAATCATTTGGAAATGATATTTTTTGAAGTGTATATTAATAAATTCTACAAAGAACCAGTGGATTTTAAGCTGAGGTATTTGACAATAGTACACATAGTAGACCTGGAATACATGTTTAGATAATAAGCTTGTTTCAATTCGAGTATTGTCTGTCTAAGCAAACCAGCATCTATATCGAAGGTTTATATCCTTTGTATAGTATTATCATTTGCTGTTTGGTACTGAAACTAGTACCCACACGAGTGTTTCCTTTGCTGAAAAATAATCAACTTGTTGTTGAGCATTGACCCCTATAATTAAACCTATACATCAAAGCTGGTTCTAAAATCTGAAACCGGGCAGAATAAGCAGCCAAAGTAAAGTATAGATGTCAATAGAATGCAAATTAAGAGTGTGCGAGTGAAAGTGAAAGGTTCACACGGCAGCACTACTACAACTGTAATAATATTCGTTTGAAGTGATATCCACATCATATTATGCTACTCACCACAGCTCTCACATGCACACTTAATAAAGTCAAAAAGCGACAAGCTGTGTTGCGTTGGGGTAAGAGAGTCTATACGTACTCAACAACCAAACCACACACAGCATTTCACTCTTCTATTTACCTATTTATTTCCCGTCCTTTATTTCTATTAGCTTTTGCTCTGGTAGATAATGATAGAGTAGTATAAATAGAAGTAGGATTGATGACGTTGAATTTTTAAAAAACTCTATGTCACTTTTTAGCGTGCATGTTGACTTCTCACTCTGATTTCCAACGGTAAAAAAAGCGTGACCGCATAAAATACATATGCAACATATAGTATCAAAGCAACACAGCAACCTGTTATTAATTTGCGTACGGATTTTCAAACTCGGCATTTTACTCTAAATGAAAATCATATACGGAAGTTCTCTATGTAATCATGTTGCCGTCGTTCGTCAAGTTTTCGGTATGTAACTTGGAGTCATGTCAATAAAACGAAACCGACACCACGAAAACCACTACCACTATAGTCAACAGCAAGTTTCCAACATTTTGCTCCGTATATTATGCTAATGTAAATTGGTTCTTTACTTTTTATATTTTAATTTCGTATAGTTTTAATACAAGTTTTGTTACTTTTATTAAATAGCAAAATTGTATAAACTATGAAGGCAAAGCGTAAAAGTGCTCAAATAAAGTTTTTTTTACTCACATGATATCACCCAGTTTAAGCCTTGTTTGTACCAAAGCGCATGTTTTATGGTCGGACGTTGTAACCGCCCTTCGTCGCCCGCGACGTATGGCGCCACCTCCTCCAGGTCCCGCTCCAGACATGTTACTTCCATTTGTCTGCTGAGTGCTTGACATTCTCCTGAGAACATTTTCCAATCTACGAGTTCGCAGCTCCAGCTCATCCTCATCAACATCCCCACTCATGCTGCCACCAGCACCACCACTAATAAAACTACCCCCACTAGCCCTTCTACTAACACCCCCACTCCCATCTCCAGGACTGGGCGTTACTAACGTTACACTAGAACGGTGTTGCTGCTGAGAGCGTTGATGATATCGTATACTAAATCTTTCTACAATTTGGCAAGTCTCCGAAAGCGACTGCGTTCCTTCATCTTCCTCCGGATCATCTTGATCCTCTTCCGCTTCCGGGGTATCATCTCCCCCATACATTGTTGTTGCCGCTGCTGCCGCCGCTATTGCTTCTAACGCATCAGCTTCATGAATACGCTCCTCACTACTTGCCTCTTCACCTATTATCGACATCATTTTTGATGATGTTGTTGTTGCTTTGGCAACTTGTTTTTCTACTGTTGCTGTTGCTGCTACTGCTACCACTACAGTGGCAGTAGTAGCGTGTATCTACTTGTTGCTCTTCCTCTTCTTTCTCCTCTGGTCCCATGACAACCCACCACCCCACCTCACTGCAACCGCCACAGCCAAGCAACCAGCCGCAAAACCACCGCCAAATTTTCTTTTTTTCGGCGGGTTTCTTTCGTTTCAATTTTTTAGAGTTTTCTCCAAAAGTATCGTTAAAAGATCTTCATTGTTGTCGTTATTTTCATGAAATTAATGGTTTTACATAAAATCCCATTTTTTGCAAAGACAACGTTGTCCAAAAATTTCACATGGTTCAGCCAGCTCACAAACCTACAAAACCAAAAGAAAATGCATACAGCTTATAATAGTACGTACAGCATGTTTCAAAAGGGAACATCACATTTTAGCTTGAATATTTTTCCTTTTCCAGTCTGTCACCACACTCATTTTTGTTTGTTTTATCTTATTTTGTCAGATAACAGGCTTCGTACCACCACTTTTAAAAAGTTCTCTTGAGAAAATGTAGTGAAGCAGCAGAAAGAAAATGCAGTGGGAAAAGCAGGAAATTCAATTGTCACAAGGTAGTAGTAATACATTTGATATTTTTTCTCTCTTGATGGATAGAGTGTTCTGTTCTTTGCTGATCAACAAGAAATGATTGTCTTCAAAATTCATTCTTCATTTGCCCTTCTCAAAAAGTACATTATCATCATCCACATTTTTACAACTTTTTATTGCCGCCATTAGCAGTGCCCTTGAGGTTTTAACCTGTGATGGTAGGTTTTTTTTTTGAGAAAAAGTACAAGCACTTACATTCCATTAGCTGACATGCGACAATTAAGTACCTAACGGCACATTATTCAATCTTTACTCCAGATAAAGTCATTTACTAGTCCTTGTGTAGAGCTGAAAACACAATTACAGCAATTACTCGCTCCTCCTGTTCATCTCCTCTTTATTTCCCCGAGTTTCTGCTGTTTTGCGGGTTGAAAAATTGGCAGTGACGATGAAAATGGTGATAATGGAAACGAAAAGAAAAAGGGTTAGGTGATCTTTCTGTGAACTTTTTTCAGTTGGCTAACAAGTGGTTTCAAAGACTTTTCTTGTGCGTGGAACGCTATACTATAGCTTAATGTAAAAAGTAGGGTAATTGCTATGCTGAAAAAGGAAATTATGTATTTTACCAGCTTTTCTCTAGTCCTTGAGATTAATTATCTAAAAATCCGCTACAAGTGGATTGAGAGGAGATGAGCAGCGGAATAAAAAAATATAAAATAATAATTGCTTATCATAAAAGATTTAAGGAGATGTTGTTCCGGTTTAAGTAAAAGAAAAGGAAATAGTTTTGGGAGCATTCAAAAAGACATTTACACCGTATTAAGAAAGTATAGTATAGCATAACATTAAGAAGAGTGCCATAAAAGACTCCTTATTTATAAGCAATATTTTCCCGTGTACAACCCCATCGCCCGATTACATTTATGGTTTAGATTTTTTTGTTCTACAATGATCATGTTATTGATGATAAGATCAGGAACATGACGGTGATAAAACCATCAATTGTATTTAGTATTTTTCTTGGACTCTTTCTTTTCTTCCACCACCAGGAAAAGTCTAGAAGATGATGGATGAGCATTTCCGAAAGCCGACATGACAGCGAAGACTCAAAGAAGAAGAAGAAGAAGGAAATGGGAAAACTCACAAGAACGGCTTCTCTGTTGCTTCTTTACTCCAAGTCTGTTCTACGTACACTTGAAATGAAACGAAAAAAGGATTTTTTTTTGCTGAATTTACCTTGTCCATTCTCAAGAACCCTTAATGACCAAATGTAAGTAAACATTGTGAGTTGCTTGCTTGTTGTTGTTGTAGTTGCGGTCATGCAAAAAAAACCCGCAGATGCTTTTGGAATGTGGGTATTTTTGTGTGAAAAGATTTCACAGATAGAGCCGGGCTTTTACTCAAATTTGCCAGTAATTTATGGACGGGTTGGGGAATAGGCAAGAGAATAAAAAAAATTGTGAAGGTATTTAATTTAAATGCGGCTCTTTTCTCTAGAAAATTGGTTTGAGACGCACACACCAAATAATCCGATATTATTACTGCTGGCTAGAAATACTTAATAACGGTAACGTACACAGCTGCCTCATTTATTTGCGCATATTTTCCACACACACACTCAATATGAACATCCACCAACTCTGCATGATGTTTACCGTACACTGCGCTGCGGGAAATAAAAAAGTGAATGTGAAGTGTTTGGTTTGTTTGCTTGGTTGGGAGAAAAGTAAAAGAGGATGATGACGACGAGCGAACGAAACGAACATGTTATGGATTTTACTACTTTGAGTAAAGAGAAAGGAATTGAAAAAAAGAGAATTGTGGCGTAAAACACGGCTAGCCACTTACCAGTTGGAAGTAGCAAGGCAACCGACCGAACAAACCAGGTATATAAAAAAACGACTTGATGTTGATGATGATTATTATCATCATTGGAAAAGGAAATAAAGAGAGGAGGAAGGAAGAAAGCAATAAAACCCAGAGAAAAGGAGAAATCAGCAGCAGCTCTTCAACTTTTTTTACTTCTTTCCTTTCCCATTTCATGCTTGAAAGTGTGCTTGAGAAGGAGGAAAATAAAATAAAAGAGAAAGTAGATAAATGAGTATATTCAAGCGAGTTAATATGCCAACTAGTAAAATACTTGGAGTAGTAAAAAAGTAACAATAGTGTGGGGTTGTTCATATCATCATAGTTTACATTTAATTGAAAACAAGTAAGATAACTAATGTTACAATTTTATGTTTTATTTAAATTAACCTGATAATATTTTTTTAAAATAATTATTTCGTAGTTAATATTTTTGTTACTGTGTACATGAACAGCCCCACCATTTAAAATAAGTCATCACTTAAAAAGTTATAAACATTTTTTTCCACTCATCTAAATACTATATTGACGTAAGCAGTACCGTATATGTAGGTAAAATGTGTAGATACCTATACCTATTTGGATACAATGAAACCAAATGAAATGTTTTTTTTCTCGATTTTGACTATTCTTTGTAAGATTTCTTTATTCCGTTAGACATTTGGGAGGTTTAGTGTCTGAAAATGAATAAAGAAATGCACGTTAACGTCAAGAAAAATTCAGTGAAGTACATAATGTCTGTCTATTTCCATCAGAATCAAGTTGATTCATTTCTGTAAACTAAAATATTATTTCTGCTTATTGTTCCTGTTTCGTTGCTATCACGAACCAACTTCTCTCTTTTTTTAAAAAAAAAGAACAACAGCAGTAGTAGTAGTAGTACAAGTAACAAACAGTTCAATGTAATATTATCTATCAGAGAAAGAGAGAGAGAAGTATCCAACAGATGAGATAATATCACGCAAACTGCTCATTTTGTAAAAGAAAAAGAACAGAACTCACAAAACACAAGACGGTAGAAAGGTGGAAATTGATCCAAAAGATGGAAAATGCTGCCGTTTTATGTTTAAATAGCTTAATATATTTTATTTCAAAAATGTCAGTTCTTGGATGTCGGCTGGGCTTAAATTATGAGCAGGAGAAAAAATAAACAAACAAGAAAGGTGTGTGTAGTGGTGGTATGTATAGAGGCAGAGTTGTCGACGAGAGGGCCACACACAGGAGGAAAAAACACAACTGAAAAATATTATAC
>JAHZMT010003252.1:0-18890 GCA_027743785.1 Sinhomidia bicolor
ATAAGTAGGTATGTAATACGTACCTATATGCTGATGTTAGGGAATTGGAATAGGCACCAAAATGACAATATATGATTCATTTTCCATGTGAGAATAGAGACTCTAGCCATTCAAAAAACTTTCACCGTTAAGTAATATATATGCGATGATACAATATGACAAACTATATAATAAATTCCATTCTCAAAAAACCTACAAAATTGGAAACTATTTTGAAAACTCTCTTTGTTAGTTTATTTGACTTTTTTGAGATTTTTATGTTTTCTATCTTTATATGAACAGTGCAATGCTGTTATCATCGACAAAAGCACACTTTGCAATTGTTAAAGCGCATCCTTGAGTGCAAGCGTTTTCGGCCTTTCTGTGTAATCTAAAAAAACAAAATTTACCACTAAACGGTTTGCAACAAACAACAGTATGCTCATTCCTTTTTTAAATGGAATTTATATTTTTACATTGGTGTCTCCGGTCAGCTCAATGTACTGTAATTGATTCATTCCTTGGAAAGCAAATCTACAAGTAATATCTGTCACATCCCTGCCGAGTCCACGGAGTGAAAGAAGTTGAAGATCTAGTTTTGAGATAACCATAAATGTAATTATGTAGACAGGAAATTGCATTTTACAGGCTGCAATTGTTTCAACAAATTGAGTGGTTTGGAGAATAAAATACTTTTAAGACTATAAATGGACGGTTCTCTGTTCTGCTTTAGCACCTCCGCTGTTTTCAAGTAAAAGTTTCCATCACGCGGACAATAGAAGTAGTATCTTTTCTTAATCCCGGTGAAATTTATATCACGTATGTCATTCAAGTTTGCCCACAGCTGTAGTACTCTCAAACGGGTGAGCGTCTCACAAAGGAGTACCATATCACTGGCAGTAATGTAAGCGTACGTCAATGAGGCACGCTTTCTTCCCAGCACTCTGTCCAGTACATCCCATTTTCTGCAAGACTGGTCTGATATCCTGAGCTCAGTGATAAATTTGAAATTGAATGCAATGGAAATGACAGAGTAGTCACGGAAAGAGAAGCAACCTGCAAACCCGCATTCCCCCTCTTGAATTCTTATATCCAGACTGTTTATGTTAGGATATGTAGTACGAATTCCTGGAATGACCGCTCTCAAAGACTGTGTTTCCACGCTCTGAATCATTACCTAAAATTATTGTTGAAATTAAGTCGAAAAGCATAAGCACTTGAGAAACAACGATTCTATGATTGTGTAAGGTAGAAATAATTATTGTTATGAACCTGAAGTTTAGCTAGACCACGAAAAAGGATGAAATTCCTAAACATATCTTCTATCTTTACTCTTTCTAGCATACTCATTTTACTATCGTCCATTCAAAGCTTAAGCACTTGAGAAACAACGATTCTATGATTGCGTAAGGTAGAAATAATTATTATGTTATGAACCTGAAGTTTAGCTAGACCACGAAAAAGGATGAAATTCCTAAACATATCTTCTATCTTTACTCTTTCTAACATACTCATTTTACTATCGTCCATTCTTACTTCAAATCGTAAGGACACACGCAGCTTTTTTCGAAATATTCGATCCTGAAGGGTACATAAAAACTCGGCCCATTCTTCCGTCAAGTAAATGGGCGCCAGATACGCTTTAAGGAGCAAGTTTCTCGATGACTTGCCCTTCTCAACATTCTCCTTCCACTCAAACGAATTTATAAAGCGAACAAACTCTGGCAGCGTCTCGGGTTGCTTCATTGCGCTTCCACTCATTCTAATGGTGATTTCAGCTAACTTGGGAAACTCAAGTGCGTAAATGGCCTTTACGAATTTGTCGAACAACCCATCCAAACTATTATCATCCCAATATATTCTAAGTCTTTTAAGATACCGTCGCATCATTCTAATTCCAATCTTGAAGCTTTTTCCAAACTCTTCCAACCACTCTAGCACCTTCGGTAATCTTCGTTTTGGAGTCTCCCATGGCCCTATGTTAAATTCAAACTCTTCCAGATAGGGCACAAGTTTAGGAATTATATGAAAATACACGCACAACTCTTTTGTTAACGACCTTCGAGACAGCTTAAAAACCCTCACTCGAGTATGCTTATTCTTCAACTCATTGATAAACGTCAACTTGTCGTCCAGTTTTTTAAGGGAGCCTTGACTCTTATTTACTCGAACGGGTAAAAACGAGGAATTCTGAAAATGGCAGCTCCAAGTATCTGTAAACGTGTGTAGGTGGTTAAGACTTAGCAGCAAAGTTACCAGAGTATTCCAATGCAGGTTACAGTTAACCAAGTGAAGTCTCGATATATGCTTCACTCCAGTACAGAAATCCTTGGGATTTTCCTCAGCAATCGTTTTCATTTGCCAGTCCGTGACATTGTAAAAATAGAGTTTATAGTGGCGCCTGGTATCGGCAGCTAGTAGATGGTTGGAAAGAAACGCGCGACAGGCATCTTTCGAACGCGCTGCATTCCAAAATGCACTCCTGCCATTGAAAACATGGGGAGAGTTGAAAAATGTATCACAATACTCCTTCCAAAGTCTACAAACTTGGGTGCACGTGTGAATATCGATACGGTTCAAGTACGAGAATATCTTGAAGTGTACGTAGTCCTAAAATTAAATATTAATAAGCCACAAACTTGCAGCTGATGACAAAATTGGAGGAATGGTTACGGTTACTACAGTTTGCGGTTCTTACAGGAAGCCGTAGAATGCCTTTTAGTACAACCTTTACTTTCTTCTCGCTCGGTTTGTTTACCGATGCAGTCGATGGGGATAAATTCGCCTTTCTATTTTCTCTACTTCCATCTTGACTACTTGTTGCATGACGCCTTGAAGTACCAGAGTCCTCAAGATTGTCATTCTTGGACAGTAACTTGGACTCGTTAGTGGTATTAGCAGTTTCCTTATCAGCATTACCTGATGTTGGATACCTGCCTTCCGAAAACTCGTTATTGTTCTGGTCTTTACTATTAGAAACGCTGTTATTATTTGTATCCAGCAAAGGAAACTGAGCTCCGCACAACTTTTTACGCATAATGGTGGAAGGACTTTTTTGAATCAACGTTTCTTCATTTTCATTTAGAATAATAACATCATCTCCCTCCTGCCTGTCATACAATGACCGGATTGACTTTGAAGATTTTGATCTGGAATTTGAATGTCTTTTGTATGTTCGTCCAGCTCCTGATGATGATGATGCTGCTACCGATAATGAGTTTTCATTATTGTTGTTACTCCGTTTCTCCCGCTTACGGAGTATACTACGCGGCGAAAACTCTGCGGAAATAGTGCTATTTGAAGAACTGTTCAATGATGATTTTGACTGTGAGCTATTGGCGTCCTTGGGTCTAATCATTTTGAAACTGTGAATTTTGTACGTGTTTATGCCGAACTTTTACTAATGCCATTGTTAAGTACTTTACATAGCAGGACGATGTGCTTGAGCTGTGTGGGAGTAGATCTTGCTAAAATAATTCCAGATATCTTGATTATCTGAACTGAATATAAATTCAGTAAAAGCCATTATCCAGGGCAACTTTTGCATTCATCTCTTCGAAATGAGTTTATACTCTTAGGCTTAGACCATCAGTAAAAATAAGGTAAAATTACATAAGAGATTATTTTCGGGGCAACGCAAGACCATAACTTGCCGTAAAGAAGTAATATAATCATCGATGTACTATAATATAACCAGAGAAATGATAGTAATTTACTAGCATATTCTCTGAATATAACATTCACCTCTCTGAATATAATATTATGATATTATGATAGAGTGCCTTTTTAATCTGATGTATAACTTCAGCTATTTTTAGCATACTGGAAAAACAATTTGATGTAAGCATCCGCTATTGTAATGAAAATGGGTTTAGGTAACATCTTTTCCGGGAAAGAGATTAAAGCCTACTTTTTCCAATGATGTTTTTTATTCCAAAAATCTTGAATACAAACAAAACCGAACCACTGTTGAATTGGCCATTAATTTTAATTCAAATATGCTTGCCATCAACTTGTCCTTATAGATTATTGTAAACTCGCATTACAGAGTAGGATTATAATAACAGACGATATTTGGGTACAATAATATGTAGATTACAAGTAAAAATGGAAGCGCATTAAGAATCATAATTTTTTAGTAGCTTATGAGTTTGTTAAGGAAAGCCATATATTTTCTTTATGCATAATTGAAAACGTCCAAAAGATCCGAAAACTACAGAAACTTTCTCCTCCGGAAAAGTATCATAACAAAGTAATCCTCTTATTTTTCCAACATATTTTTGTACGAAAGTACTTCTTGATTTTTCACAAATTAAATCTTTTATAGGAATTCTCGGGGCCGAGTTTACGTACATTTTGATGAAAAAAATGTAAATAGGTCATCGGTATTTGGAATTTCAACGATTTCTAGTATAAGCCACTCATTAAAATTTGTTACATGCATGCACGTTTATGTACTGCACCGTATGCTAGACTATAGTAGAATATAATTAATACGTAAGACTTTTCATTTACAACTTACGTTACTAAATAAAGAAGAAAAAAATGCTATATTACCTTCTCCCGAGAAGACTTGGAACTGGATCCCCTCATTGTTCTTGTAGACCATTCTCCCCTGGTCATAAATGGTCCCGTCGGGGGCAACAAAGGAAAATGCAGTTTGAACTGAAACGAAAGTAGCGACATAAGAGCGAATCTCAAATTCCACGCACTTGACTAGTTGACACATTGTGGTGATTTTTAAGTGATGACACTGCCTCGCAAGCGAATGTGACTTAGATGAATGAAGATTGAATTAAAATGGATTACACCAAGCGAAATTCTAGATACTCTCCTGCTGCTACTGATATATCCTAAAGGGTTTTTTGGGTGAAATTCTAGTGGAGGAACTGACTTGCTTTCTCTTTTGTTTTAAACTTTTTTTTGCTTGTGCAATGCAATGGCTTTTCCTTGTACAGCACTTTCCCAATCTTGGTGCTGTTATTTGGTGGAATAAGCGCACGAATGTGACTAGAAGAACAACTATCACTTTTTATTATTTTTTTATACTTTTATCATATAGACTATCATTCCTATGTGGTTATATATGAAGTATAAATGTGAACAACTTTTGATTTTGAACGAAGCTAGTAGAAGTGAGAGAGCAGAGAATAATATTTATCTCTGACTTGAGTTTTTTAAAGCATTTATATCACAGCCGTTGTTGCTGACGCGGTTTTGCTGCTGAAAGGGCTATAATGCATGGAACGTGCCTTGTTGGCTATATTGAGTGCAAATTATAAATTGAACCGGAAAGTAATGAATTTATGTTGTATATAAACGGATGAGTTGAAGATAAAAAAAATTTTCACGTCATTATATCAACTTGGTTTGGTAGTGGCAACAGTAGCATTAGGCGGCACAGAGGAAAGTAATAATCTGACGATGATGATGGTGACGACCCACGAATGTATATACGACAAATAGTTGATGAATGTAAGATGTGAAACATTAAACTACTTCCGTAAAGTAAATAGCGTTAACGCTACTGCTACCACCGGACATGATGTTTTTTTTGTCTCGAATATCCAAATACACAAAAGAAAACTTTATTCACAACAAGCAAGCCGGCATCATCGCCACCGGCTTACACCACCACTCTGCACTGCAACTATTGCTCTGTTATCCAACTAACAATCAGTAAATAAGATTAGCACGGAGAGAAGAATGAATGCTAGAACATCCGTGATATAAAAAATAATGTGAAACAAGAAAGTAGCAAAGAAACATAACACCAGTGAAAAGTAGAGAATAGCCTTTTTGCTGCAGCAACAACGTGGTCGGTTTCACAATTCATAACACAATGCAATGCAATGGCAATAGCAGCAGAACAGAATACATATTAGGTTCAGTGCCCAATGAAAACGGCGGCGGCAGTGGTTGTAGTAGTAGTGGTTGTTGTAACTTTCTCCCTTTTTCAAATCATCTTCAGGAAGTTGTATAAAATGTGCACATGTCCTCATAATAGTCACTGTTGAGTTTGCTTTCTATACAACAATTTTTTTGGTATATGAGCTTTTACACATTTTGTACAACAGATCACGTTTAACAGTAGGTATACATATACTTTCTCCTCCTCTCCCTTCCACTTAAAAACTAAGAGAAGAAAGTCGTTGGGGAGTTGAAGGAATGGCTATGATTTTTTTAGGATGACTCCTACAATGACAAGATTAGATTACACTTGTCACTCATAGTATTACGAGTAATCTTCACAATCGCAGAAGAAGCAGCAATCGCTGCCTTCACGATTTTTGCAATAAGCTTTATCGAATAAGTTTAGCAAACAATTCTTTCCAAATCGCTGATGTACAGGGACAGAGAGGACTGTGATGTACAGAAATACGCTGGCCTGTTTGCTGTTGAAAGAACTTCCGCTCAGTAATAGGTTGTCGCGTATAAACGAGTAACGACGCGGCAAATGGAGACAATCCACTCTAATGCTCATCTGCTCAATGCAATAATAAAACATAATATGATGGGCATGACTTGAATTCTTGTCAGTTTAAAAAAAACTCGATAACGTCCTTCACAATCCTAACTGATTGATTTCCAATTTTACTTGCTTGAACATGTTTTGCTAGCTAATTACAGTTTAAATGGAACGCGACGCACACGTGCGATGTGCATACTGAAATATGCTTTTTGTAATGTGTGTAAACTACTAATGTCAGTACTGTAAGACTCAAAGTACAAATATTTTGGTTACAGTGGCAGTGAACGTACGACGAAAAAATGCTTCAAGAGGAACGCGAAACGTAACGTAATATTAATGTGCTAAAATGTACATAGTTCAAAAAGTAATTTTCTTAAGCGCAGTTCATGATTAGCTTTGTCTTGCAGCAGACAACGTCAACTGACTGACTGAGTGTGTAAAACAATATGTGGCCAGGGTAAAGATGTTATTTTCGCAGCAAGCTGGCTGATAACTGGCACTGCATGGAGGAGTCTGTATACAATATATACTTTGGCAAGTATACAGCCGTGCTGCTGGTAATTGTTTTCAACTTTTTTCTCACAAAAGATAAATAAATACAAGTTTCATCTGGGTGCACTTTTTTCTTTCTTTTTATCGTGCAAGTCAAGTAGCATAGCAGGTGAGGAGGTGATGAAGCACACTCAAAAGGGAAACCACCTTCGCCAAAACTCACACTAAATATCTGCACTTGAAAATAACAGACTTTGTATATATATATATACAATGTATTAGAGGACGATATAATGATTATGATGAAGTTGAAGGGGGACAGAATAATAATAACCGTAACCACAACCAAGAGAACAATTTTTTTGTTACTTTCTCTACCGCAAAATTATTATTAGAAAACAGAAGCATTGCATGATGATGGTGGCAGTTGAAGTAGCTGGCAAGTTTTGTTTTTCCTCTCCATTGTTTTTCTCTTCTTCTCGCTCAAGAAAACTTTTTCTCGGCAACAACGGCAGCAGCAGCACACACAAAAGCAGCGAGCACACATGTACGAAAACGTCACTGTTATTAAAAAAATGGGGAGGAAAAAAGTGGGACCTCAACCACCACACACAACCAAAGCAGGCCGAGGCAGGTAGCCGACTGACTAGATGTGGTCTGACGAAAAAATCTGTGAACCAGCTCGCTTTTCTACTATTACAACTGCTCACACACCACCACCATTGCTCTTTCCACCGACTGGATCTCCATTTCTCTCTCTCTCTTCCCTTTAGTCTTTCTCTTTTTCTTTCATTTCTCCGTTCGTCCGCTCATTTCTTTCATTCCGTGTGATATTATTGCAACTCTGTACAACATGCAATGCAGAGAAGCAAGAGCAAACAGGCGGCAGTCAGTGACTTGCGTTGTTGACGATGACGATGAAGATCGTGATGATATGCTTGTCTCCGCCGGCCCGTGTTGCCGTGCTTAAACTACATTTTTTACTAGAAAGTGGAAACACACAAAATGTGCACATTGCGTTAATACAGTTGTACTGGTTGTAATAATAACAATAACAGATTTACATAACTCAAATTTAAGTTTCATAGTAGTAGTAGTAATAGTAGTAGTAGAAGAAGAAGAATGAAAACATTTCAATCCTCCCAACGCCTTTTTCTTCTTCTTCTTTAGCTACCTCTCTTCTGCTGTCTAACTTTGTTTTACCGGCTCATCGTCTCTTTGAGGAAAAACACAGAGAGAGTTTTGTGTGTGCATTCATTCATTACATTTGTTACTGACAACTTATTCAGCGAGTAGAAAGAAGTAAAAAAGCGATGGGACCATAACCTTAGTTCACAAAAGCAAGTAAAAGTTATCACGGCGGCGGCAGCAGTAGAGTATGTAGTTGTTGTAGGAGTTGCAATCACCCACCACTCAGCATGAACACGGAGTTTTTTCATAGTCAAAGTTGTATTACGTACTCTTTTATTCTTCTTTACTAGCTTCAACGCAACGGTAGTTTTTCAAAGCCAAAGAGCAGCAGCAGCAACAGAACAATTCTAAAAAAAACTATAACCAGGAGTTCTAGTTCTGTTAAAAAAGAAATGTGCTGTGACTGCGTGTGTTCTTCTGGTCTTATGATATGCAAAACATTTAGATTCTTAGTATTCCAAGAGATTTCATTCACTTTTTTTATTATTATTTTGCTTTCGTTTTGCTTACGATTACAGTAAAACTTATTTCCCTGAGTGAGCTAGAAACAACTTAAGTTGTAATAAGCTAATACTAACTAAAGTCAAAAGTCATATATATATTCACGTTCGCCATTCACCCCATGACTTATTGCATTGTAGATTTTACTCGCAATTCAGCAAATACTATGTATACTTAATACTTACTAGAGAATTTTGCTGGCGTTTCGGTTCATTCATTTTCTTTTTCATTTCTTGTCATTGACATGGGGCACAACAACACAAAATCATGCCACAGACATGCTGTAAACCAAATCATAGACAATAATACCAATGAGCTATGGATTTCCTGTTATACATCTAAATTTCAATTTATGAATGATTTTTTTGTTTTATTGTACAAAATCGGATTTTGAATATCTATTATTTGTAAACGAGAAAAACAATTTTATTCTGCACAATTGTAAAGAATAAGTCGAAGGCGGGTACGCTAACGTTTGGAAAAACTATTGTAGATCAAAAACCATTCTTGTACTAATGAGGTAAATGGTAAGACAATGTATTTTTGGTAATATGTTGTGTTTTCATGGATGGAATGCGCACAAAACCAACATGGTACAGAAATACCTACATACAATATGTAGGTATGTAAATAACGCATACTATCTGATTGTGCGTGTCGCGTGGCTATCAAAATAAAAAGTATTTTGTTGATGCATATAAGACAACAGACAACCTCAAACAAGGAAGTAATTTCCTTTCCCTTTATTTTGTGTTATACATATTACGACACACTAATTTCTCATTGGGTGTGTCAAATTTGTACCTACATGTGGAAAAGAATGAAGAGTCAGTCAATAAAGCAATAATAATTACAATAATTTGCACTACTACCAGAATACTGGAGAAAAACGCAATGGATTCTGACATTATTACTAATTTGCTTATTTCTACACAACTAATAAAGTACTATATATATATTCTTCTCTGCAGCAACAACAATTCGAGCCTTATTTATTAACACAAGAACAAACTTTTTGGAACAAGGAGATTCATAATTTCTCTATGCTTCATTTACAATGCAGCAAGAACATAAATAAATGCAACTGTCTTGAAAAACTTCTTTTTAATTCCAGTTCGCATTATAAATTACGAATGGGACAGCGCATACAAAAAGAAGTATACGAACAACAGTTTGAAGTGGAAATGATCTTGGAAAAGTTTAAAACAGAACAGAATTCAAGTAAGAAACTTTTTATTATTATACATGCATGAGAGAATGTGCCCAGCACTCTTGCATAAATCCAATAAACACTGACGACGTACAGCATGGATGAAAAGGGGTACACGCTGTAAAAAAAATCTTTTTCTGTTCATTATTTGTTTGTTTAAAAGTGTACGTATGTTTATATGTGTGCAAAACGTTGTAATGATTCACACTTTCTTTAAGTCGTCTTGCTCCTCTAGTAGTATAGTAGAAGCTACTACACCACAGCACAACTGCAGTTTTCAACGTTTATCTATTTATGCAGCTTTGTAGAAAATAAAAAAAGAAACTTTTTTGGGAGAAACGTCGGTGCACGGGGCACAGAGTTTTGCTTTTCTTCTTCTCTTTTCCCCTCTCTCAGTGTTTCACTGGAGTTTTGTAAAATTTAAACTTGCTAGGTTCTTCATTTCATCCTTCGTTTTCTCTCGTGATTTCTTCAATTTACTTATTTTCATCGAAATTATATAAATGAAACTTTATAGCCACATAGGAAATCGGTGTTTGTAGTAATAGATATAAGGAGCTAGTTGGAAAAACAATACTCAAGTGATAAATGCAAATTAATATTAGCTGAATTGGTATACCAATAGAGAATTTTTTTTATCCCGTAGTTTATTACAATTGGGTAGATTATTGCAATTTACAATCCATAAGAACAAAGTTAATGCTAACCATCTTGAAATGGATGAATGTGTCAGGACAAATTTAATTTATAATTTATCTAATGCGTATTGTTCCACTATCTCTGTATCCCTGAAAGGTAACTTTGTCCCAGTTCTCAATAAAATTTGCACTCAACTTTACTTTTGGTAATACGAATATTACTCGCATGATGTAAGTACCTTTTAGGTGTTTCTTACCTTAACTCACATGCTATGCATGTAAAGAAAGCAAGCAACCTCACATTTTGAAGACTAATCGATCAAAATGTCTCGGTCTCTGATTACTCGTTGGTGTCAGAGTTATAGAAGATGGATTATAATTTTTGAAACTTACAACCTGCTCCCCCTGATAAGATGATCTATGCATATTTTTTCTTTAAAATAAATATATGTTGGAATTTCTAGACCTGTATTGATTACTAGGTATTTTATTTATAAAAAAGACGCAGCAGTTGTTAATATTTTAAACAAACCAATATGCTGTTTTTATTTAGACCGTCAGCTATCAGTAAGTAATAAAAGGAAAACAGAAAAGATCACAGTCCATGGTGCTACTTACCTAAAATGCCATATTTACTTATTTATTGGTATAGATGGAAAAGCTCAGTACATGCTTACGTTCTTCGCTTTGCAAAACGAAGTGATAAAAAGCACGTTAAAAGTACGGGAGAAAGAAGGCAATTCCCATTTGGGTCAGTGTTTTGGTAATTTTTAAACCCCAACTTTTACTACTCGTTGGCCCGTCTTTATCCTCTTCCTGTTCCTCGTACTTTTCCTACAGAAACACTAACATTGGTGTGGTGGTAGTTGTTGTAATAGTACCACCACCTTTGGCACATTATTATTGCATATTTAGCCATTTTTCTGTGTGCAGCGAAATGAAAAATTGTTACTATCTAGATTTTTATGGCACATTTCTCATTCTGATCACAAGTTAGCATGTATAACCGCCACCAGTCAGCCATCGCCAGAAAAAAAGGCGTTTGTTTTATTGCCACATATTTGTTGGCAGTTAGGGAATATTTTCTTCTTGTTGACTGAATAATTTATAAGGATACGTAGGACAAACTGGATGGTAGTATATGATACGAAATGGTAAGGAAAATGATCGTGAGAAACGGAGAAGAGCTAGAAAAATCAAAATGAAGTAGAGAGAAGATGGCAAGATAAAATGAAAAAAAATGTGTCTTGTTGCATGTTCTACAGTCTGTTCCTGTTTCTATTCTTTTCATTTCTCAATACCAAAAACGTGTATAGCAAAAATTAACTGAAGAACATTGTCTTTGTTCCTGATTATTAATAAAAAAGCAACAAATATTTGTATCACAAATGAAAAAGGAATAGCAAAATATATATTTATAAACAGTGCTAACGTTGTGTATCCTTTATCAGACTACGGTTATTAATTAGTTTTTGGTAAATGTTTCCATTTTGTAAAATCAATAATGCTCATAAAAGTTAAGTGGTGGAGAGCTTTCATTTCAACTTGAAAAAATTAATTTACTAAGCTATTTAATAGCTATTTAAAATTTATCACATATGATAGCTTTCTAATTGTAGAATTCAGTCATAACATCTTATAAAACTCCGATAGGCAATACAAAACCAGATGAACCTCCAATGTAGTCATTCACATTCTGACTTCTTATAAAGGCAAATCATTTTATATAAAAATCATATATATTTTTTATAAATTTGACTTACCACCACAGACAATAACACTTGACTGAAAAATCACATTTTCACATTGTTACTTTCCTGTTTGTTTTCATAATTTTGCAAGACAAGCAAGAGGTATGCCACTGACAAAAAGATGCTTTTAGTTGGCAATGAATTGTGAAATGGCAATCAACATAAAAGCAAAATAAATTTACTTGTTCCTTCCTGTCTGCTGTAAATAGACAGACAACTTAACACAATACAACAAAAACGTATGCAAAAGTTGTTTCTGGGTATGTTGTTTGGATATCTTTAGGATTGCAAGCAAAACAATTTTTACATCGATTCAATAAGCAACTTCAGTCACACTCTTTTTCACATTTAAAAATGCCTCGACAAAATTTGCAGAGAACTAAAGTTCAAAAAAATAAATCACTTTGAAAACACAAAACTAAATTTTTTTAATGTAGTAAATGTTTGGTACATGGTTGGTAGTAAATGCTTTTACAATATGATTATGACACAAATCGTAGCAGCACATCATCAAACAGCACGGATTTACGTCATTGCAAAAACGTCTTCTAAGACTTTCTTTGTAGTGGTCCCTCAAGCTAACAGTAACTGTTGATTACGGTGGCACACTAACGCTTGGATGACTACTGTCGCTTGAACTGAACGGATATTGAAAATTCCTTTTCACTTCCTTCCTTTTTAACCATCCATTTTCATACCAGATGGATTGAAGTGGATAGTAATTTCCGTAATATCAACATATTTTCCAAAAATAGCAGCAATTTAATTTAATTACAGAGATTGTGTATACTGCGTTCTTTCAGTGAGTTTTGGCGTCATGCTTGAGTAAAGATGGATGCGTTTTGCAGGAGACGCAGTTACCTGATTTCGAAAGTCAATATTACAGACTGAGTGAGTGAGTCGTTCGGTTACACTTTTTATTAGGTAAATGTACATGACATGCTTTCTGAAAGATGCAATATAGAATAGATAACGAGAATTTTCAAGTTTTACATGCAAACAAATAGTATGCAGTGATAGAAAAGCTTTTTAAAAACGTGGAAGCCTCCATCGATGTTCTTGTCAGTTGAGAGAGAGAAGTAAAATGTCGACGTTTGGCCGGCTGACTGTTGTCGTATTAGTTGTGTAGGAGGATTGATAAAACAACAAAAATGCAAGAGCTCTTCAAAAGGCATTCCTGATCATGGCATATACCTTAACAAACTGCAGTGTTGTATGACCATGTTCAGCATTTGTATTGTATCGTAAAAATTATTGTACAGAATGTGAGGTCTAGTTACACTTCACCTATATTTAGCAAAAAAAGAAGAACAAACATGTAAAGTAAAGAGCATCTTGTTCTACATATCTCATTAACAGGTATATCGACAAGAATATAATAATACATACTACTTTTATAACAATATTTTATTCAGCAAATCCATGAAAAGGAGAAAAACTGACAAGAGGAATTCAAACAGAGCGAGTGCAGTGGAAATAAAAAGTCATTTTGCGTACCANGCAGTGGAAATGGAAAGTCATTTTGCGTACCAACTTAGCATGAAAAGATTTTTGTTCCCTTCTTCCTGTGCGTGGTAATGGTGGTGGTGGTGGTAGACAGGCAAGACAAGCAGAAGCAGGCTTCATGCCTTCATGCATGCATGCGAGCAACAGCTTTATAAAAATATTGTGAGAATCTAGAAAAAGTAAATGGTTATAGCATACCAAACTTTTTTTTAGCATACGCTATGTTATGAGTGCAAGGTTAGAAATTTTTAAGAGAACGATTCATTAAAATGTTCCTAGTATTTTATTCATGTTGTATGAACAATATAAAAAAAATCTAGGAAAGTGACAGTAGTCTTGCAAGATTTATCTTTGTCTGCATTTCATCTTGATATTTTGCTGGAAACACTTACAAAAACTTAGAAAATGAGTTTTAATGTAGGGCATTTTTAGCACAGCGCTTATCACTGAAATCGCTAAAAAGGTTTCTGTTCTCCTTCATGCATTGTCCATTTGTTTACGTCTATCTGAAGTCTGAAGTACGCTTTTCTGTGTAGGTAAGAATGGTAAAATATTCTTTCGGGGATAACAAATCGGGTAAGTACAAACAGAGAAATTACTTCTGGTTTCTTTCAGTTGATTCTCTCGTTAAATTTTTGAAGTACATACATTTAAAAACTTTGTTTTACTACTTTACAACAAACCTTTCGCAACCGGCATGCACATTAATTTTGTCTATAAAATATAATTACACGATACCAATTTGAACTTTAAATATAAAGAATAATTCAAACATGATAACTGTTCAAGTTGATAATTCAAATAAAATAAGGAAGTTGTTTTCATTAATCTATTTTAAGTTGAATGCTCTACTTCTTTATAGATACTATAAATACTAAATTCATTCCGACAATTTTCATTGATCCTCATGCATGACGATTGACTCAAATCGTGATGCTTGAAAAACCCATGCTCTCTCAACTTAATCCGGTTTATACCAACCAGTCATATCCATAAACATCATTCACATTCAATTGATTAAATACAATTGACAATAATATAATAGTATTATTAAGCTTTTTGACTTGTTATAATAATGACACAATGATAATGTTATTGCTCTTTGAATTAAATAGGTAGGTGATTTACATTTTTACTGTGAAGCTTATACTCATCGTTATTGTACATACTTATACAGGAAAACTCCTAGTTCCTGCAGAGTTTACCCAAATAATGAGGCATATAAGGCATACTACTGACATATTGTGTACGTGCGTGTAAAGATTCAACCATGCAGAGAAAAAAGTAACTAACGCTCATCCCTTGTCTGCGTCCCTCGCTCAACTAGCTCATTTTTTAATGATTTTCTAAAAATTTTAGAACTGGAATAGAGAAGAATGTGTAGAGGGGTCATAAATGAACAGTTTCTATTACTACTACACCCTCACTCACCATCTTCATTGCTCAGATTGCATGCGCATCTCGCGTAAATGATGGTACACCTTACGATAGTTTAAGGTTTGCAGATGCAAACCAACATTATCAATAAAAATATGTAGGATGTACAGTAAAAAAATATGGATTATTAGACAGATTTAAAATTTATCAATTTTAGCAACTTTACGATAACACGAGCACCCCACAGCATTTTCATTCCTAGTGACTTGCTACATACTAGATAATCTCACTTTGCCCCGTCCACAACGCAAATAAAATTCAGCAGACCAGACGTCATATTATATCATTATATCCAGCTACAGTTATATCCCTTAATTGTCTAGTAGTTCTAGTAGTGTAGCTAAAACTAAAAGCAATGCCAACAGAAAACATTATACCGAAAATATCTAGGTCAGGAAGGTCACGAAAAAAGAAATGTGATGATATTCTAACTGTAAAGGAAGTTCTTCACAAATATGAGTGTCCTGATTGCTGCAATGAGAAAGTTGGAAAGGTATAAAACCAAATAAATATCCTCGAATCTCTTGACAGTAGATTATTATAACATATAGTAGATGATATTATGCTTTGCTAATAATAATTGATGAAAGAATATGGCATCGTGTGAAAATGATTAAAAAAGCATAATCATAAACTAACAAAATGATCTTTTCGACTATTATGTCTTCACAAAAAGGTTAGTAATTCTGATGAAGTTTCAAAAAAACCTCCTGGTATTTCTAACTGGTCGTGGAAACTGAAGCAGCAACAGTACGGTGCTCCACCGACAAAGTCTGAGTACAGGACTGCCAAGTTTCGTTGGGAAGAAAAATTAAATGAGAAGCAGCCCGTTGATGAGAACGAGGAAAAGGAGGACTGTCCTGAGAGAACATTCATAAATCCATTCGGAACAAGGGCTAAGTCAACATTGACTGGTGCCCAAAAACGTAAAATTGTTGAAAGGTGGGGGAAAATGTGGGACAGTGCGCTGAGTGATCTTCAGTTTGACAGGACGGTGTTTGAAAATAACCCGGACGGTGAACAAATGTAAGCTGTTGTGGTTCATTAGTACTGTAAAATGGGTGGTAAATATTTTCTCTGTATTATTAGAGGCCATTCAAGGCTGTGTTGTCAGTCTATTTTTACGATACATACCAAAACCGAATTACTTTTACTGAAGCTTTAAAAATCAAATTATCTCATGGTCACATCATATAGCACCAACTCATTCACTCGTTTATTATTTGCCCTGCCAGACGAGAATTTGCAAATTAAATATTTTTCAAATGCAACATAAAATATAATGAAAATCCTATTTTTTTGAAAATCGGAAATGGTTGGACATTTCCAATACAGATAAATATTTGTCTTACACTTTTACAAATACGTTTGCTTTATTAACAGATACAAAAGTGATAACGAGAGGATTAATGACGGATGTGAAAAATTGTGCGCCATTGCCAAGCTGAACCAGAATATAATCACAATGATGATGAAGAAGTTTGTAAGTGGTCCTAAAGGCAGGCTGTATACCTTAAATCGTATTGAAGCAGCACAGTGCTGGTCGCGAATCATTAATGAGTATGGCACTGTCAACGACTTCTGTTGCGTTGATCTCCCTCTGAGACCATTAAAACAGAAATTTAATATCCCAGCACTGAAAACTCCAAGAACTATGCGAAAAGACGACGTAACGGTTTTAAAGAAAATGAGCGTGTTCAGGCTACCATCTTCGCCAACAATTGGAAGAGCAAAAACCACTTGCACGGATAAAAATATGTCTAGTGACATATCAAATTTCATAAAGAATCCAACATATTGGCTGGATCCAAAAATGGTTCCTCCTGTACCACCAGGTTTTAAGGAAGAAGAGTTCGAGATTGACCCAAAGAATGATCCCACGGGAGAAATAAGAAGGGATCTTAGAAAAGCCAGAAATACGGCGAAAAGATACACTAGATTTGCTCATATTATTGAAAAGGCTGCACACGTTATACCCAACTTGGATAGAGTGAATAAAACAATGGACGAACACTTTGTAGCAAGAAATACTATGGTTCGCAAGCAGACTCTGCTTCATAACTTTTTCGCCTCGCCAAAAATGGAAACATCGCCGGATTTTAAAAAGGACGCTTTGTATGCAACGATATTATCCAGGAATGATAATCCTAAGGGAGCTATTTCGAAAAAACCATTTCCATATTCATTGGCTCAAATGTCTAAACTCAATTCACAGTTAAGAACAAACACATGAAGTCTCTTTGCTGTTATGAAAAAATTACAAGTGAACAAATTGGAAGGAAGAAAAGCATGCTTAAAACTCAGAAGGCTAATAAAATTTAACCGTGTTAATTAAAATACATTTTTGCAGCTTTCAAAAAACACATTTATTTACTGATTTATCACGAATTTGAAATATTACAATATTGTTACTATCAGTTTACCTGAAGTGATAGTTTTGTGTAAAAATTGTTGTAATAATAACCGAACACATTTCACACTACAATGATTTTTTCATACATACAAAACCATGAAATAACTTTACATTTTTAAATTTTAATTATCAGTTCATTTGTACTTCTATCTGCATGACCTTAGTGTATGTATCGCCGGTCATGAAGTAAGGAATTATTCCACAATACGTTACAAGTGACTTGGCTTGGGAACGGACTTCGGCAAGGTATTGCTGCAATTACAAAAAATATAATTATTGCAAAAGATAACTTTGTAATTTGAAGGTTTAGTGGTAATGTAAAAATCCCAATTTTCTATTACATTTTCCTTCCCACTAGTGTCTGGTGAAAAGTAGTTACTTTTTTTGGTATCTTTAAGTTTTTTGTATTTTGCATATAAAGTTTCCATTGTGGCAACTATCAAGTCTGGAACATTCATTCGAACTTCCTCGGCATATGTATGGAAGTCTCTGACACATTTATCTATGTCACTCTCGTTCAGTGGAATTACTTTAAGTTTTTGAATAACCTAAAAATATAATGTAATTTTCAGAAAATCAGTAACCTGATCATACATATGCAATACATAAAAAATATTATAAATGGATATGCGTACCATTAAGGCTGTTTCGTGACGTTTGTTAAATATCTCATCAAAAAATGTCATAAAGTCCACTAAAACATAAAAGGTGGTTACTTGCGTGCTGTCTGATACTTTTGGAGGGTTTGCTTGATAACGCTCCGCAAAACTTATGGCAAGTTTACGAATTCTCTGTCGGGGCGACTCTGGAAGAGGCATCTGGCTTACATGCTAAATAAAAAAAATCATCTTGAATAGAGTACGGTTTGAAAACAACAACAGTAAAATCAACTGCATATTATTAGAATTTACCTTTGCAATAACTCTACACAATATGCGTAATGCATCTTCGTGTTTTCCTGCCAAGTCGAACAGAATAATTGCATCTTCCGATAATCCTCTAAGCTCAGACTGAGATGCACAGCGAGAAATCTATTTCAGAAACAAATTACATTGATATCAATTTCCCCAAGAATCATTATTTAAGCAACAAAAAGTAAATGTGATAATTGCATTTCGTACAATTGGCATAACTTGAATTCCCATCGACTCCAAAAGACCTGGAGATCTACAACCGTCAGGATTCATATGTCCCAAAAACTCAAAATCTCTTGACTCCAATATGAGATCACTGACGCAAACAGAAAATAAATCATTCCCTTCTTCGTCCTTCATTGTCCTGTATTTATAAAACCAAAAAA
>JAHZMT010003253.1:0-12650 GCA_027743785.1 Sinhomidia bicolor
TTTCGCATGGCGTGGCACGCCATGTGAGGAAAATGTTTACTTTTTCTGTGTGTACAGTTCATTGCTACTTTGATGATCCTTCAGATGCCTTGTGCGCTCTCGTAAGGATAATGCATGGATTTATAAGTTGTCCACAGTCTGCAAACCATACATACTCCATATATGCGAGGATCCTACCAAGGTACATGGATCACACACACACACTTTACAACAACAGCACTGCTGAGAGGTGGAAGAACCAACGTAAAAGATTTTTGCTCCGTTTTTATTTGGTTAATGCTCACAAAAGCTTTAGAATCTACAGAAACCACTGGCGTGTGTGCATTTGCAATATTTTTGGCAACCTACATTTTCTCAAGTTTTATACTCAACCGCAAACTTTTTAAATTAGCATTAAATTATTATTTACATGCCTACTCCTCTATTCACAAGTACCATCATCATCATCATCATATATTGCACGGAACACTTGATTTTATTACCGTTTGTGGTAATCTGGAGAGCATCTTTCATTTTCTACTTGTGTACGACTCAAATTTTTTAAAACTCTTACAATGCCCCATCCACGTAGAGAAAACATGTTATATGTATGATATAGGTAGTTAGCTAGCATATATGCCTGCCAAACCAGAAGAGTACAGCACAGCAACTGAAACTCAAGTTTGTACACCAAAGCATATATCCAAAGTCTATGTCATATTTTTACCAAAAAAAATCCTTTCATTTTGTATGCCCGACATCGACTTTTCATTATGTACATAATATGTATAAAAAAGTGCAACTTTACACATTGTAAATAAAATATTTTCTTTTCCAAAGTCGTACTCTTGAAATAATATTTTTGCAAAAAAAAATCTATTTTTTTTTCAGTGCCACTTTGCTGTTCATCTGCAAAACTTCCAGAGAGTTTGCAAGAGACGTGATGATGTGCACAAAGCAGTTTTGTTGTTCCTTAAAAAAAGAAAAAAAAAGTTTACCTTTACAAGCAATTCAAGTGGGGGTGAGGGTACACATAATACATAATGTATACATGCTCATGCTTGAGTTCATCAAATGGATCAATAAATACATGCACGTCTGTCTAATTTACTTAAACTGTTCTGAATGCAAAATACTAGCAATAAATGTTAAAAATACGAGCATCAATAATAATTTAGCAACCTCTACTTATGTACAGTATGAACAACACCAACATTTACTTTTTATTAGCTGATTTTTGGATTGACTGACAATAATAAGGCATTCTATGCCATTTCACACGTCGTTGTTGACTGTTGGCGAGTTTCTGCATTTTTCTTAAAATATTTTTTTATCGGGTACTCGGGTAATCTTTTGTTGTTGTATCCGCCATTCTTTAAGCCACAGGACTACTGTCACTCAGCTCACAAGTAACATTTTTTTCTATCAACAGGCTGGACAGTTTGTGTCATTTCTTTTGAAATTGTCATCATCATCATCACCTAAAATAATTTTTTTGCGCATTTAAGTCATTTCTTTTTTTTAGCTTTTAAGCTGTTCCTGTTCAGAATATAAATATTTTTTTCTTCTGTTGTACATCCGCTTTATTCTGGCACTTTCCTGTCACCATTTCCGTTTAGCGGAGAAATATTATGTCGTCCATTTTAGAAACGCTTCAGCAACTGTCCCATCCTCTGCTGATAGCAAAGGAAGGACGCAAAGTTCGCATTGACGAGTGGACATTTCGAATTCACTACAGGACAACTGCCCTCTTGCTGTTTCTCTTCTCTGCTCTGCTGTCCCTTCGCGAGTACTTGGGAGATCATATCAAGTGCGTGCAAACCGATGAGGACTTGGACTACACGGATGTGCCCACGAATGTGCTGGAGTCTTACTGCTTTGTTCAAACAACTTTCACAGTAAGTTTTGTACAAACTTTTGTTTGCATTCAACAACTTTCACCTTCTTTTGCTTTCAGTTTCAGTGAAAATAAATTTTATTAAATTACAATTATGCAGATAGGTATGTAAAGTTATATCTGCAAAGTAAGAGGATATGCATGCATGCATTTCATTTAATTTTCCAAACAACTATTCTTAGTATTATTTTGCAATCCCAATATCATACCAATGTCAAAAATGTTTAAAACCTTTTAAAAGAAAGTATAATAGCAAAAACAAACTAGGTGTAAGCAAGCACGCGTATACTCATATTTGCATATTATGTACATACATAATACCACCTTTCCAGTTATATAATAACCACAGGTTAAATTAAATTTCTGCTTTATCAAGTCTTTTTATTTTACCTTGAAACTTGCGTTTGAAAAGTGCAAATACCATTATTATTTTCTCTTTCGTGAAAGGAAAAGCAATAAAGGCAGGAATCCCTATAGGTAGTACTTCTTGGGAATCACGCGTTTGAGTATATAGGTACTCGTTTATTTAGCGAGGAAAGAGTGGTTACAGGCATTGTAGTAGATATGGAGGCATATTTATATAAATGCTTGACTACTTTGCATTTTCCATTGCTTTAACCTTCAAAAAAAAGAAAGAAAAAATACCGTATTAGTTTGTAATCATTACACAGGTAAAAGGTTTTACTTCAATCCAATTAAAATCCTTTAGAGGAAAATACAAAAGCTCTTAAATTTCACATCATTACAGGAAAATTAGCAACCGCACCGAAAATAAATAAATTTGATATAAACAAGTTGGTGTTGAAACGACATGTCAGGCCACGCACTAGCTAGCTGTGGGTGAAGGACAAACAAGCTACTATATGGATCATCATGACTCGTAATGCGTACATTTATCTAAGTGAATACGCGACTGGGAACTTTTGCTCATTGGAGCATTTTATTTGGAATTACTACTAAAGTGGCATGTTATACTACACACTACACACAGCAGATCATCATGACTCGTAATGCGTACATTTATCTAAGTGAATACGCGACTGGGAACTTTTGCTCATTGGAGCATTTTATTTGGAATTACTACTAAAGTGGCATGTTATACTACACACAGCAATATTCCATATTCACGAAAAGATTACATTTTGAAAACTGAAAAAATATAAGTGTACTTACAATATTTTATCTCTGTATTTTTTATTCAATTTCAATAAGCCGAGGTTGAGAGCTTGTTGAGAGTTTACTGCGTAATAAAAGTGAAAAAAATACCTAATATGTGTGGTGATATATACCTACCAACTACCTGCTATATATTTGTTATTTGCGTAGGTACCATTTGAGAAAAATATTCCTCGCCAGCTCAAGATGAATCGGCATTTATCCACCCTTCTTGGAGGACCAGGTTACATTCCCGGAAAGACGGAGAGAGTCTACCATGCGTACTATCAGTGGACGCCGTTCTTTCTCTTTTTCCAAGCCGTCTGCTTCTGCCTTCCGCATGTCTTTTGGAAAAACTGCGAGTCTGGCAGAATCAGAAATCTCGTTCAAGATCTTAACGTAAGTCAGTCATGTATGCGCACATATACACAACAAGTACCTACTTTCTACATTGCTATACAACACAAGTCTTTTTGGCTTAAATAAAGTGCTTTTTTGTTTGATATTCCAAATTATCAAATTTTATTCTTTTTTATAATATTCAATTTGAGAACGGGATCTACAATTTCGTACTGAAAAAAAAATCCATAAAACATTGTTTTTTTCTTTCATGGACGAGCATGCTGTAGAATAAAATATTATAGTATTGCAAAATAATAATAATAATAATAATGATAATACCCGAGAATTGATTTGTTCTTTTGCAAAAAGAAATCTCAACTTTTTTCAATGTTACCCCTTTTTACAGCTCGCTTTTTTATCCGTTTGATTGAATACCCAAAATTCGATACTATTTTATTTTTAGACAAAGCGATTTCCTCTCGAGAGGCTGGAAAAGTGCTCTCAGACCACAACTCTGGCAAAGTATTTAAACTCGATACTATTTTATTTTTAGACAAAGCGATTTCCTCTCGAGAGGCTGGAAAAGTGCTCTCAGACCACAACTCTGGCAAAGTATTTGGTGAGATCGAAAGGAGAACATGTGTTTTGGGCGGCGCACTACGTAGTGGCGGAGTTTGGCAACCTGTTTGTCGTTCTGGGAAGCATGTACCTCACCGACGTATTTCTCGCCTATGAGTTTAGCTCGTTCGGGCCCAAAGTGCTGAGTCTGGTGGAGAAGGATCACATCTTGAGAAGTGATCCCATGACCAGAATATTCCCACGAGTGACTAAATGCAATATGAACAGATTTGGACCCTCTGGCGGCATCCAGACGTTTGAGGCTTTGTGCGTGCTCTCCTCCAACATTATGAACGAAAAGATTTTCGCCTTTTTGTGGTTTTGGTAAAAGTGACAGTTTATCCGCTTTGCTGAAAATAAAATTTCCTCAAAAAAATCTTTTTTTTAAATTTCCTTTTTTTTCTTAAAAAATAGGTACGTATTAGTTGCGGTTGTAACCATAATCGCTGTCATCTATCGCCTTGCCACAATGGTGTCATTTGGGCTTCGTCTCAGTGCCTTGGGCTCGGCAAGCGACTTTCCAGAAAAGCCTCAGGGAAAGTACGTCCTCACAAAGTTGGGCTGGGGCGACTGGCTTCTTTTGCGATTTCTCCGTGCGAACCTCGACTCCATCACTTTTTACAGGCTGGTTCGTAGCATGCAGGAGGAAATGATGCTAAACTAAAATGTTATGTCTTTTTTTGGATTTTGTATTGAAAATACAAAAAATGATGGATGATAAAGCTATAGTGTTACATGGAAGGATGGTCAATTGATCAGTACGCATGATATACAAAGTCATAAAAGAAAAAGTTTTGGCATTACATAATTTTACCAAGTTCAATAATTATTCCAATGTTACCCTTCTTGTTTATTGTTTATTTGTAGAACTGCTTGTTTCGGTGTTATGAATATTTTTTGTGTTTAAAAAAATGTCATAAAAATTTTCCCTTTTCATGTTCCTTTCACGTGAATAAATACTCACACTGCTTGAAAAAATCGGAAGTGTACAAGCGAGATATTTTTAGCGTTTTGTTTTATTACAGAAAGCAACTACATATATACAGCGTTACGTGTACAGCAATATAATATGGTTATCTTGTAACGTAACGTAAATGGAAAGAGAAATATTCCTTTCATTAAATCGGATAAACTTTACTGTGCCGTTGTGTTTGTTTATTTGATCCATCCATCCATGATGCCATGATTTTTTTCTGTATGTAAACCAAACTGTTTATTTGCCGATGATGCTTGTAAAACGAGAGTAGTGTAAAAGAAGCTCGTGAACAGGATATAGCCAGGATTATTATTTTTCTATCCGCTTCAGTAGTCTAGTATTTCGCTGTGCTAGTTTTTGAAGTATAAGTTGTTGTTTTTTTCAAATGCATTCCACAGAGTGGCACCATAATGCCAACTGTATACATTACACATTGTATTATTGTAAATAAATGAAATTAATAAATACTTTTTTATAAAAATAAATAATGTTGGGGGTCAATAATCTGTAGAATTTATGACAAATCACTGCGAAATGAATTTATTTTCATAGTACATAGCATTATAATAAATACATATTGTACTTTGAAACAATTTATTTTAACTTTACCTATAATTGCTGAAGCAATGCTTACTTTAAAATGCTGATGATGAGTCTTTTTTTTACGCTAAACGTGACAATTCACATGTAAACAGTATTGTTCTCTTTGTAACGTAACATGTTATTGAGTGCGTTACTGTCACGAACTTGACTGGTGAAAACGCAACGTACCTGAGCAATGTCATTTTTAATTTTTAGCAAAGCACGTGGCACTTATGTACTTAGCAATGTTTAAGTTTAAACATGATCAATTACTAGCACTAATTAAACGTTGTGGTATATTTATTCATTCATCATAACTTTGTCGTATATAGTCGATTTCGAAGATGGAGTACCGACATACAAAACTTTGTGAAAACGGATTTGGAAAAAAATGTCTCCATTCCAACATTCGTATATTTGACCTATGTATGTGCAGTGGCTTCTATCCATATGGCTTATTTGATGAACTATTTAAAAAATTGTAATAATTATGTTTTGATTCGTGACTCAGTAATTCCCCAAACGTTAGTTTAACTCTTGCCCAATTAAAAAACAGACGACCACCGTGTGGTTCACTTGAACTTGTATTTATAAACTTTTGACAAGTTTCACTTATCGACAACTTGAATTTGTCATGTTTTTTTTACAACCACACTGCAATAACAATGAACTTGATAAGCCAGTTTAGATAAAATGACATGCTGTTTTCTCTCCACACACTCGACTCCAGCCACATACATGAAAAAGCGTTCGCTATAATTGCAATAATTAATTAATTAATTTTAAATACTTTGTTCAAGTTCAAATGGAATAATAATTTATTGCTTATACCTAGCGCTAGCCTATTGAATAAAATGTATTAAATTACTGAAAAAAAATTCAACCAGAAAAGAGATTTGTTATTTTTTATTACCTATGTTAAGTAAGCACACGTACGTGTTTCAATGCTGTACACGGGTTTTCTTCAATCACACGATCGCATCTTGTGTTCCATTTTACTCGGAATCGATACGTCTCATCATCTGACAACAGCAATGAGCTGATTTAACAAGAATGGCATTAATATGTACATATGCACGTTAATAACACATATTTTTTGACTGATTATGATATGATGATGCACCAAATCAATCACAGCATTTTATTTACGCACGGCATTGGCATAATTAATAATTATTAACGACAAGTGATCTACATAATTTAGTATTATTATTGCAGTCTGCCTGCCTTTTGTACACTAATTATGTGCACTTTGCAGACATTTTATTCCAAAAATAACAAGTGACACTAATTTAGACACCACATGCCAGTAAGTTGAGCGCCAACCAAGTACCTACACACGTGCTTATGTAAAAAAAAATAAAACAAAAGTGCAGTTTGTAACGTGCTTTTTGAGCAAACATGATACGACGATATTATGGAACCTGGTTTTTGTTGATTGCCTATTTAATTATTATTATTACTATTATCCACCCGAATAAATCAATCATTTCAGTCTAGCACCTCGATTTAAAACATTTCGCTCATGCTGCTGTCAAAGTCAACAATAATAATGATCATCATCATGATAATCAATCTACCTGTGCTCAGAGGTGCAATTCTCAGAAAAGCAAAGGCCCGATAACAGCATGTTTTGGAGTAGAGAAAAAAAAATCAGCAGAAAAAAAGAAGATAAATGACAAGTATTTTTATGAGAACGTTTATATAAATTACTTTCCTTATCCATTAACCCATAATAAATTAGTACAATGATTGGAAATAATATGACATTGTATTGTTGTCTTTGAAGTGGGTATACTTTATATGATGCTGACAACACTATGTATTTTTTTCGAAATTCTCCGTAAAACACGCCTATTATTTAGGATGAAATGTTTGATGAATCATCTTTATCAGAGAGAGAGAGAGTCATTTTTCTGAGTTTGCCGTGTTTGAGTGGTGATGATTGATTTGATGATTGATATTATAGATAGGTAGATAGATAGATAAAGGAATCGGTATGAGGTAATGCAATAATAATCATCATTCAGACAACTGCTAACTGATATAAAAATTAACATGAAAATCAAATAATTTTTTGAATATCTGGATTTGTAATTTTTTTATTTATTCCGATATCGACATTGGATAGCAGTTTAAACGACTTGTTTTAATATAAAAGCTCGTTGGCACTGCCACCAAAGTTTACTCTTTCCCTCGAGATTCCGGAGCGAGTACGACACAAAATTCTTGGAAATAGTAAAAATGAACCGACTTGTTTTGATCGCCCTTTTGGGTGCAGCTCTCACGACTGTGATTGCTAGCCCCATTCAACCAGGTTTGTAAATTTCCAAAAAAAAAATTGAAAGCAAAATTGAAGACAAAACATTTTTTTTAAATATCCTTTAAAATATGCGCTTTCTGTACAATTAAATAAAACAGCTGCAGAGTCGGACTCGGACCAGACAACCGTCTTCTTGTGTTGGATCCTTACAATGATCTGGAAGAGAACTGGGGCAAAGGTATTTAATATTCTCTATGTAACATGTATATACCTAGTCAAAGAAGTGGACCTATCAACGAATTTGCAAACAGGACTTTTTAAGAGACACTGGGGAAAGCTGAGACTCTCATGAAAAAAATATGAATAGGCGTTTTTTAGCATTTACAATCATGCACGTCTGTAGCGACATGTATGTACCTAATTGAATTTTCAGTTATTTATGCCGTTGTTGAGAATCAAAAGCAAAATTTTTTTCATTTCGAAAACAGAGTCAATTTCAGAAAGGTATTCAGTCAGACAGTTCAAAGCGCATGGCTCACTGACTTTGTTTAAAGGCAATCTCAGTTTTTGTGAGTTCAGTTCCTTTGAACTTTTAAATGAAGTTTTAGAATCATTTGATTGCTAAAGAAGGGAAAGTTTTTAAAGAAAGTGACATGAGTACTATTATATACCTATATAAATGGATAGGTACCTGCGTAAAATGTACAGATGTCAGACTTTATTAGGCAAAGAGACAAAATGATCAATTTTTAAAACTCCATGAAACTCGTTTTTCGAAGAAATAGATCAGTGAACTTGTACTACTTCGAATTACAGATTTATTAAAAAAGAAAAGTTTTGCCGATTTGCAATTTTTTAAATTGAAGTTGGAAAGTATAAAGACAAATGGAAATGGACTTGACATTTATAATGGACCTAGAAAACTTACATACATTTTTCTCGTAAACAGGTGCCATGAAGAGATTCACTGGCTTGAAACGACAAAATCCTAACCTGAAGGCTCTTGTCGCTATTGGAGGATGGAACGAAGGATCCCAAAAGTATTCTCAGGTACTGCATACTACACTGTATTTACTGCTTTTCTTCTAAATTTATTTTTGCATGCTGGCATAATACTCGTCTACATCAACAAAACGCATTCCTATATTTAAAAAATGTTAACTTGTTTAGATGGCTATGGACCCAGCCAAGCGTCGCACCTTTATTGACAGCGTTGTTCCATTCCTTCAGAGTGAAGGCTTTGATGGATTGGATTTCGATTGGGTATGTAGTTACTCAACGTAAAATAAAAATTATTATGATTGTAGTGTAATTTCTTGTTTAATAATTAGTAATTTAATAATTAAATATTATTCGTGCACAGGAATATCCAGCAAACCGTGAAGGCGCTGCTCCTGAAGACAAGGTAATTATCCTTGTTTTTTAAAACCTTATTTAGTAAAGTGGTTTTTTGACAAGGCAAAAAATACAAATGACTTAATGGCTTAATTTTGATAATAGTGACTGAATCAAAAGATCTGTTTTTTAAAAAATTTCTGTCAGTCACTCAGTCATATTTATCATGTCAATATTTATTAATTACTAATCTTATTATTTTTTTATTGCAGGAAAACTTTGTCCTTTTACTGAACGAGCTTCGTGCAGAATTGCAGCCACATGGTTATCTTTTGACAGCTGCTGTATCTGCTGGAGTCGCAACAATCGCGACAGGTTAGTGACAAGCTTCTTTATATATTTTTTAGCAATTTACACTTTTGAACAACAACAATGATAACGTTGACTTTTAAATACATGTGTAATTAGTGAGATGAGTATTTTTAATTACTAACCTGTCATGTTTTTTTCTTCTTTTTTTTCAGCTTATGACATCCCCAGAGTCTCAGCGTAAGTTAGTTAACATTGATAACCTCAATTGCTCAGAAAATCAGGGATCAAAAATCAGCATCAAATTTAAAAACACTTGAGTAGTAGTAGCCCCAAAAAAGTCATTTTGCAATAATGAACAAGCAAACTGAAATAATTGCTGATTGTGATGTACAATTTGTGGTTCAACTGCCTCCACAAATTGTTAACTATTTTTAAGGAAAATGATGCTCAACGTTTCTATTTTTCGTAAACAGGGCTTTGGATTTCATCAACGTTATGGCCTACGATTTCCACGGTACGTTTACAGCTTCTTGCTAGAGAGATGCGTATATGGGCTTACCCTATTTTGTGTGCTTTCAAATTAATTGAAAATTTGGCTATTATTCCTTGAATAATTACAGGTGCTTGGGATCCATTTACCGGACATCACTCTCCACTGTACGGCAACCCTGCCATTGATTACGATGATAACATCATGCTTAACACTGTACGCATTATTTTTTTTAACACAGTCTCATAATTCCCCATTTCTCGAAAGACAAAAGTGTTTGTTAAATAGATGGAATCGGGTCGGGTCCAATTAAAAAAATATATATTTGTACTTTTCCTTTATATAGAACTACAGTATGCGTTATTGGATTGAACACGGAGCCGCTCCCGAAAAGCTCATTTTGGGCATGGGCACTTACGGACGAGGTAACACATTAAAAACCAAAAAAAGATAATATTGATTTTTTAATGCGTGTTCTAAAAAACAAAAGAACATTTACCAGCTTTTTTAGTCAAACAGAAGCCTTTTTTCTGTTCCCATTTTTTTCGCCTTGGGAAGCTATTCTCAGCTTGTCACAAAACTAAAAAGATAGCAGAAAGCTTTCAATCTTTTCTTCTTGTGTGTACCTCCACTTTTATCTGCCTACTCACTAATTTGTTTTCTTTCGCCATTGTGCAGGATTCTTACTGGACAACCCTTCAGACAACGGTCTGTATGCCCCAGCGGCTCAGCCCATCTCTGCTGGACCTTACACTAGAGAGCCTGGATATTGGGGATACAACGAGGTGACAAAATAATAATAATAATAGCAATAAAAGCTACAAAATAAATCCTACAATCTCATCATAGCAGCAGCGGGTGTTGCTGAAAATTTTCCACTGTAACCTGATGATGATAAGATATGTAGACGTGGAGAGGTGTGCAAATCCCATCATCATCATCATCTCATCTCATCCATTGTGTCACTTCATCACACGCGTTATATTACAACTGCAAATATAGCACTCTTTTGTAGTAGTGGCATTATCAAGCGATCGATAGTACGCAATCACTTTGTTTGCCAACTTGATTCTGCAAAAAGATGAGTATATATATTTGAATGAGATATGCCTAAATAATAGGTAGCATTAATATTACAGACTGTAATATAGGTATGCAATGGAAAGCAAGTGGTTTTTACAAGAAGAAATAGAAGAATTTGTCGTCCCTAAAAGTAGACGAGATTCATTGTTCATTTTACTGATAGACAGTCAGGTGTGTAGTATATCCGCTAGATCATGGCCAGATGCTATGCAAAGCAAAATATTATAATGTCAGAATATCTCGAGGAGAGGATGATGCATGTCTTGTTCGTGAACACAATACGTATCCGAGGAGGAGGATTTGCATGGATTTTTTATGTACAAAACGAGTCATTTGCAGAATTCAGAGTGTGATCTGTTCGTGTCACTCTTTTTTTTGCTATTTTCCGTGGCAGGAAAAGACTTGATCGAGTGACTAGATATATGCTGTATATAAAACACATGGCAATATAATGAAATAACGTTTGCTGCTCTACTTTTTTTTATTACTGTGCCCGCACAACAACAGATCTGCGAGAAACAGCAAGCCGAGCAAGGCCAATGGACTGTTGTAAACGATCCCGTTTACGAAGTTCCTTACGCTTACAACGGAAGGCAATGGATTGGATACGACGATCCTGCCAGTCTTGCAAACAAGGTAGAATATTATAGAATAAGCGCAGCAGCCTATTTTTATTATTATTATTAATTTATTGTACAGAGATATAAATTGCCTACTTGATGCTCACAATGCCCCATGTTTTGGACACGCTTTGCATTATAAATGGTTTTTACGCTGAGTAATATTATTTAGGTATCAATTTTGTGACAACAGCCTATTTTAAACTTTTTCTTCCTTTCTCTCTCTCGTAGGCTAAGTTTGCCAATGAATTGGGCATTGGAGGAGGTATGGTTTGGTCTTTGGAAACTGACGATTTCTTGGGACTGTGTGGTCAAGAAAAGTTTCCACTTATTAAAACGCTCTACCGCGCTCTCAACGGCGAGTACCCAGACCCACCACCAACAACCACCGAAGATCCTGCCAACACTAGCCCAGTAAGTAGAGTTTCTAAAAAATATTTTCTCTCTACTGACAAGATAAATGTCCACTTTTATTACAAAGTGTACTAATCGCATCAAAAAAGTGTTTTATCCTAAGTATAGCTAATGTTCACGTGACCCCATTTACCTGTTCTACTCAATTTGTTAACGTCAGTAAGTATATTCATGTATTTTTCGTTTCTTCTGAACAGACAACTCCAACCACCACCACTGTTGCTCCCCCTCCACCAAACGATATCTGCCAATATGCTGGATTAAACCCTGATCCCACAAGCGAGTGCTCCGCTGTGTTCTACATTTGCGAAAATACCGGAGGAGAATGGGTTGTATACCCACAACGATGTGGAGCTGGAACCATTTTCAATCCCAGCAGCAGAGGATGCGACTTCCCCGACAATGTCCCTGGATGCAGCTCTTAAATAATAGTTCACTCTGTTTCAAAAAGAACCTAAATTATCAAATTATATATTTTTAATTACTTTTTCAAAGTAAATACATGAGAATAATAAAAATGAAACAAGCGGCACATTTCCTCCGGAAAAACTTGCATTGTTGTGCAATTTATGTATTTTTTAGAA
>JAHZMT010003254.1:0-10580 GCA_027743785.1 Sinhomidia bicolor
TCTCAGAAGATGATATAACACATTAGCTTGCTCTCTGTTGTTGTTGATACCTATATAATGCATTACTTACCCACTTACGACAACTTCTACTTTCGTCACATCCATCTATTATGCATGTACCTAGATGCAGCATTGTTTATCATCATCTTCAACATGAGCCTACTACTGTTATTTATTATTATTACCATTTCACACGTTATACATAATTTGGGGAGAATTATTGGGATGACTCTTAAGACGCTCTTATCATCTACACCAATTGCTACTAGACATTCATCAGGTCCTTAATATTCTCTTATTCTCAGCTTTAATAGCCACCATGCTTCCACTACATCTTATCACCGCCAACATCATTGTCCATTTGCAAGTTGAACCCTTTTCAAAAACAAGAAGTTTTAAAAAATCTAAAACCCATCACCACAGCTTTTTAAGACAAATGGGTAGCATCAACATTATCATCATCATCACCATTATATTATGATGAGCTGTTGTACTTTATGCTTTTCTTCTGCCGTGCCAGCGTACTACTAACTACAACAACAGTAGATTTTTAGACATTTTTTGATGGTGACGACTGACAACGTCGATGCAGCATTTTTCCAAATTCAAACTTTTGTGTAATTGTTGCGTATTAACTATGTTAAACTACGGTCGCTCACGAAGAAATAGGAAGTCCTTTTTTGTACAAACTTTTATACTTTGCTGCGTTATTCTTTAGGGAAATTATTCGTTTCACTTGAATGTACGAGCATATTTTCGTGATTTATATTACAATGCAAGTTAAGGAAAATTATGAACATCTTTTGATTACTTTTTTCATCGTGGCTTTTGCTGATGATCCGAAAAGATTGCAATGATGGTAAATAGTGGTACACTGTATATTGTGTACACGCAAACACTTGAAAAATTAATGTTGTAATTAATAGTAATTCGTCGGAAATAAGCAACGTTGAAAATAAAAGGTACCACTACACACTTCTACTTTCTTCTTGCATTCAAAATGTGACAGTTCACTGTGAGCAAAAAAGTGTACTCGTCGTGAGAAGACAAAATGAATTGCATTTAAAGCTTAAATATAGGTATTTCATAAAGAAAAAAATGCTTGGGCCTGTCTTTTTTATTAGTGATTGGTACAGTTTGAGCATCACATTTTGGGTTTAATTAAGCCATTCTTGCACCAACTCTTAAAGTTGCGGAAAAACGATAATCAAAATTATTATAAAAGTAAGTTTTTTGTCAACTACCTTCAAGTGGTACCGGTCAATGTACAATGCTTATGTTCACAGTAACGTTTACATTGAAAATCGGAGAAATAATTTTATAATCGTTACGTTTCAACGAGCCTCTACCGAATACTCGTACTACTAAGCATGCAGACTATTGCAGACAGTATGGAACAACGTCATCCGTAAAAGTAGGTACAATTTAATCCTTATCCAAATATGTATGTAGTAAAAATGAAAAGAAATGCTTATTTGAAACGACAAAGCAATCATAAATTCTGACAACAACAACCCAATTTTGATTGAATAAAATAGGTAGTTGTAGTTTTTTGGTTGTTGCAACATAATATACTATTTTGCACTTGTTACGTAATAGCGTAGTAATGCAATTGTTTTTCTGAAAACGGTAATTGAACATCATTACTTATAGCAGTTAGTTGGCTTATCCTTTGAGAACTGCCACAAATTTAGAAGTAAATACGAAAATTGTTGAACAATAATGAAAATGATAAATTAGATACAGTATGCATGTCATTTAAACCCATATATGGTCATGATGCCGACATTATATTGAATATTAGTTATAAATATGTTTATTTTGGGTAAAAAAAAGATGAATTGTACATTGCAATTTTTACTGGCATTTCAAGGAGGCAAAATTTAATTGTAACATTATTGTGGTGACAGTAATTCAAGTTTTTTAATCTTAAAATACACCACTGCCGACAACCAAACATATAAATTTAGAAATATTGCTGATTCATGACAGAAAAGTGAAGCTGATTTGGCCAATGGTGGTAATGATGACAAGATAATCAAGTTTTGTCTGATGACAATTCTAAAAAAAAATATTGGTTCAAACTTTATGGTGATTTCAAGAGTTTTTCAAAATTAGTGCTCATTTTTATGCCACGCTAATCATAAAGAGAATTTATTATCATGTAACCTATTTCAAACAGACAAGCTACTCTAAGAAAACGTAGGTAGCTCTTGGTATAATTTCAATATCTTTAAAAGTAGACAACTGATGATGACGTCATACGAGTAATATGTCGAACACCGACCTTGATCCAAATCATCCAATAGAAGCTAATTAATGAGAAATTCGCTACTATATTTTCTTGCTCGTTTGAATGTACTCTCTTTTCAAGTTATCAAGATTGTTGAGCCTTTATTTATTTATGTTTGTTTGCGCAACGTTATTTAGCTTTAATATACCAGTATTTAGTGCTTGTGTTTACTTTTCTCGACAAATGCTTGACTTTTTGTCAAGTGTATCTGTATCACATACTATTTCGAAATTTTTCCTGTGTCATTTTTCATTTATTTTTTGTACTCTAATCCGATACGGTAAAAAATTTTTCAATCTTTAAAATAAAGCTTAAAATCTTCAACAGGATACAGCTGCTAGTCTTTACAGACAGCTAACACTAATTATGAAAACTGTCAGAACATAGCAATATATTTTAAATTTTAAAAGCATATTTTTTCGAATTAGTCAAAAAGATGGGTAAGTGAACAAGCGAATATTCGTGATTTTATTTGACAGCAAGTCAAGACAGTTCCCTACAAAGGAAATTTCCTTTTACCATTCACTACTGTATTTTTCTACAAAAGGGAAACAAAAATTTTGACTACTGACAAAAGTCGTGGCATAATAATGAACTCATTAATGACAAAACAAAAGTAAGCATTGTACATTTCATTTTCTGACACTAGAAATCAATTGTTTGCACCAATCATCAATCAAGGCACGAATTCGGTAGTTTATATAATTTATTGATAAAAAGGAAACAATGGAAAATGGTCATAATTGAATTAGTTGGTCCATTTTAGCATTACGCTTGACTTTGCATCTTCACTTGTTTCGTCGGTTCAACACGTTTAAAAGTGGCATAACATATTTCAACATAATATTCTTAAATTTTTTTTATTTACTATCTAGCCTTGGGTATATGCAGTACATTCTTAAAATATCTGAGTACTTTAAATTGTAATTATTACAGAGATATTATATTTTTTTATTGGCACTCTTCAGTATATTGCCAGGAAGTAGCACTTCAGTTTATTTACACATTTATTCCCACTTGTCGTCTTCTTGACATGTAAAATTGTATAAGCTTATTCACGTTATAATTATGCCTACTTTTTTTATCTAAACTGGGTTCGCATAATTGATCTGGTACGACATATATACCTATACCTGAGTATGCTGCCTGTTACAGTGACTTAATTGTAAATTTGAAGTGACTTGAGAATTTCTCACTCGTACTTACTATTAAAAGTATTCTTAAAATTGGTGTTTGCATCAGAACATGTTTATAAGTATTACAAAATTTCTGTAATGACACTGGTGCTTTTAAAGAAATTCATCCTGTTACATAAAATGGTAAATAAAGTGTATGTCCTTCGAACAATAGTTTTTGGTTAGTCAACAAACCAACTTTGAAATACAAACGTGTCGAGAGTCTATTAAAAACTGTAGGTTCCACAAGTAATGTGTGATATATTTTATAGGTATTAGTGTAAATTTTGCCGACTTTAAAGAAAATAATAATAATAATTGATGTATTGCACACCGCAGCAGGAGATCTCTGTTTAGTACTCGGCATTGGTATCATCAGCATTCACCTCATTGAAAATAATGTTTAGTACACTTATGGCATGTTGTTTATTAAATCATTTTCGTAATGGATAGTATCATCCTTACCAGCACGATACGTTACAAGCATTTCCTTAAACAATACAAAAATGAAACATGAGCGTGTCTTTTATTCCTCCATCATGATTTATTTCCTTTGCTCGGTATTCAAAAAGAAATTAAGTTTTTTTTTGTCAGAGATACATAATATACAAACAACAACAATGCAGAGACAAATACCAAATACACGCCTCACTCTAATATTCATTCATTGCATATTATTATTATTATTATTACACTAGGAATGTATTAAAAGAAAAAGCGTGTATACTTGCGCATAACTAAATAATAAACTGTTTCATGGTTTAATAACCCTCTAAATCTACATTATTTTTGCGCATCTTCCCATGTTTCTAGTTTATTTAAAAGATAAGGAAATGCTGAAAATGTTTGCCAAACATTCATCACCAAATATAAAGTTTTATGCTAAAGATTATGAGCAGCATAATATTCAGCAATGATTCGTTGGAAGAATACTGCATACAAAACTGCATCATATAACATAATAATATGTGCCTACTTTTATTTCAGTTCAGCCAATACAATCTTTACAACTGCATACATTATACGTACCTACATACATAATACATACTACATACACAAACATAGTTTCGTCGTGTTACCGTATTTTTTTGCAAGTGCCAACTAGAACCACTTTCTCGACTGCTTCCGCAAAAATTTCCATCATAATACGTTCATGGGGATGATAATTTTGAGAATTACATTGTACTTTTTAAGATAGGAACGAGGAATTAACATGGTTTCAGGGCGGATTAGAAAATTGACTGTGAACATGAGGGTACAATGTGTTGCATTATAAAGACATTTGCACGTAATTATTGTAATCATTATCATCTATAAAGTATTTAGCATTTAAAAAATTCGGCCTCTTTAAAATGCCACTTTGAAATTTTCGAATGCCTATATTATGTTTGTGTGAGATGAACTCTTTTGAATTCCACTTTTGTAGGTTATATCATACAGCCACGTAAACAGTGCGGATTATAACCACACATTACATTATAATTTGCAATGCACTTCTTCTTTAAATTCAAATGAGTTGGGCCCAAACTTGACGAGATGCGTCAAATAGGTATACATGTACAATTTTGTATTGTAGGTATGTTTGTTATTTTAAAATCAGTTGTACTGTATCTGCCCAGCTTACAACTTTGTTTTATCTGTCCATCATACTACTCAATCTGTCATCTTGGGCACACACCATGATGCATTGGCATCTATACCGGTTGCTCGTCTTTTTCAAGCACTTTGTTTACTTGTAAACAACTCATTTTTATTATAATTGTAAGTTTGAATGCGACTGGTGATTCTGTGGCTTATCAACCTGTCATTGTTTCTATTCTATTCACTTCACCAAACAAACCTGGTTGACCAAATTAAGCAGTAGTAGGTTCATCGTTTAATAACAATAAAACTTTTGCTTTCAATGGGGAAAAATCCATTCATACTCTTTTACAGGGATTGTCGTTTAGTGGTTCGACCGCACTATGGCAGGTGTTACTGGTAAGTATCTAGGTCTAAAATGCGTAACGAACCAACTATGTGTGAAGTCTTGCTTTGTTCACCTGTCAGATGTTACTTGATAACTAAATTATTACAGATTCAATATATCACACAAAAATTTATATAAAAATGTATGCAATTTACAACTTTGACTACTGCATTTACTACAAATCACAATATGATTCTATAAAACTGTCATACACACAAAAGTGAAATAATATAAGCAAAAAGTACTTTGATGAATAATGATGTACATACATACTTTACCGTAAATCAAGTCGGTAGATATACATAAATATTCCTATACCATCATCATCATTATATTGTGTGCACCTATCTACTCACTAGTTTTTGTATGTTTGCCTTGCCAATCCATTTTATCGTTTTTCAAAGTGAATTGCATTCAAGTTTGATTGTGCAATAAAATATATGTACACTCGTTTGTACACATTCATATTTCCTTTTGACAAATCTTTCTTTCTGTTTACAACGATGTACAGAGAAAATTCCAAATTGCCCTACATTTCATTTTGCTTCAAGTCAAGTGATTATGACCATTCGATTCATTCACTCCCTTTATTTAAGACTCTCAACAACAACACAGTAATATTTGCATTGGTATTACTATATCACGTCCTCACTCTCACTACTACTTACTTAAGGTGATGTATGAGCTCTTCAAAAATTGTTGTGAAAACAATATTTATGCGTAGACAATACAAATGACATAACACAGAAACAATGGTCCGATTTACACCTCTTGTATAACAAGCCTTCTTATTACTAACGTTAACATTGTATACTACATCAGAACAACAACATTGTTGAATTTTCAGTCTTTTAAGCATATTTTTTTGCGCGAAAAAGGTGTTTATTGCAGTGTGCTAATCGGTTGCATAAAAGAATAATTTGGGTTTAAAATGTTTCTTTGCAATGCATGTAATTCTCACTCAATTATTTAAGTATATCAAAAATAAAGTGTTGTTCTGCATATGAAAATAAAATTGTCGGTTACGTTTCATTTGGCGTTACACAATCTCTTCATTAATCGGTAAAGTAGTTGAACATAATACCTATGTATAAATAATGTTATGATTCTACTTTTTAAGTAAATAACATTTGATCACTTAATATAAATCCTACATTAAAATGCGTAAAGTAAACTACATTTATAAATAACTATATTATCACAATAGTACATAGTTCTAATTTCTCAGTCGGAAAGATCAGGATATGCAGTTGCTACGTATTGTCCACTGGATCCAATGGTGTACGACTGAATCTTTACTTTATTTCCATTTAGACTCGTAGGGCACTTGGCATTGGGTCTGGCATGGAAGCAAACAGTATAAAGAGCAAGCTCCAGCTCAGGACTTGTACCAATAAACATGGATCAAATTGGCTTTTTCTTATCGCGCCAGTCAAACCGATGTTCAATAATGGATCCTTTCTGTATACGTTTAAAAAGTTTTAAGGGTAAAACAATTTTAGAACTAGTCAGTCAAATAAGCTTTATTTACCTGTCCAAGATCAACGTAGTCCATGTATCCGAAATAGTTAAGTCTACTGTTGGATTCCTCAACTGCAAAATGCTGAAAGAGCCCCATCCCGTGTGTAAAGTTCAAACCAAATTTCGAAAAATTTCTCCCGACCATTGGGCAAATTTTTGGAAACAAGGAATTCCTGAGCAGTCTGCATAATTCTTGTACTGAAAACTGCGTCAATAAAGGCATCCATCTCTTCTTCTTCCTCTGGTGTATATGATTCTCTAACAGATGTATCTGGATTGTAGTTGTCATGAAGGGCGATCAGTTTTTCAATTGTTGGTCGTGAGTACGCCAAAGATGCAACGGTTAACAGTCTAGTATATTAAGTGGATAATAGCTGAATTTCATTTCACAATTTTATAGTAGCAAACTTAATGCAACTTAAATTGATTTACTTACGGATCTGGAGCCACGTCATTGTTTGAACCACTTGAGGTTTTTCCTTGCAGGTCTATTTGAATATACTCATTTGCGTTGTTCTCAGTATCTAAACTTAGCAGTAGCTCTGCCAGATCTTCCAGTTCTTTGTCAGAAATTGCGTCTGCAAAATTTCGGTTATTCATTCATTGTACATAAGCTTCGCAGTTTCATAATGAACAGTATAACTTTGAGACTTTTTGCAAGACACATACCTCCTGGAAGACAGGAATCAGCATAATCAGGACAACAATCCCCAAAATCCACACATGGCTTATTACACTGACAGGTTCCAGGAACGGTTCCTTGCTTAATTTTTGAATCAATTCAAAAGCTAAAGTTAAAACGCGTACACCTGATGTATTACAAATGTCTCGAATAAGCAGTATTTTACCTGGTCACATCGTCCTACACACGAACCAGTTTGCCCCAAACAAAGAGAATAATAATCTGGACCTGTTGGTTTCAATGCAAGTTCGTAGTCATTAATACTTACTCAATTACATGCCAAACAGTACAATGATTAGTCAAATTCTATTCTAACAGCAATCGTCGAATCGAACGCATGCTGTGTTGCATTGGCAAGGAGCTCCCGGTACAGTTCCGGTCACATTGCATCTTCCTTCACATGAGTCGTCAGCCCAGATATTATTTTCTGAAATAACACCACATTAATTTGGTTTAGTTTGTAAAGTTGCAGAATAAAAGTAGTTAATAAAATATATTTTATGTCCTTACTTAATACTGATGAGGAGACAGTAGCTACTAAAAATCCTGCCAGCAACAGAATTTTCATATTGAGTGATATTTTGGAAGCCATCTTTCAAACAAAAAACTGCTAAATGCAATGAATTGAGTGCCAAGCATGCATTTTTCAGAATGGTCCTTACCTTTTATAATGTTCACTGATTTTATAAGTTTATGCCAAGTTCAATTTGTCTTCACATGACTAAATCAAATATAATTTTTTATGATAAGCTGCTTTATTACATTATTCCGTGAACACTGGCACATAGCATGAAAATACATCATTTTGTAGGTTTTTCGTATATATATAAATGAACAGGAAGACAAAACTGCAAGATTTCATTTGAATAGATCCATCAATGACTAGATATAGATATGTCAGAGTAGTTTGATGTATTGCAGTAGAATGACGCACTAATCAAGGAACAGTTAATGTCAAATTTAAATATTAAATCCGATATTAAATTACTCTTGTATTTTATTTCAATCTATGCATTTTGTAGCTTTGATTTAAAAATTATTATATTTATATACACCTATCAATGTCACATGTCATGAGACAATACTAATTAGGAAAAAGATAAAACATGATGTGCATGACAATATGACATGACAAGACAAATCCTGTGGAGTGTTAATCCTATCCTATATATAATAAAAGCATGCAGTCCTGGATAATGTGCTTTTAAAAAAAGTAATGCTTTAAGCATTTATAAATTGTTGATGTAGTGTGCACCATTTTTTCATAATGATTTTAATAGTTGTTTGTAGTAATCTTCAAAAACCCAATCTTTCTAATAACAACTGATAATACGCAGGGGTTTTTGCCAGTATTCACATTTCACTAAATAAAGTTATTGAATACCTATGTATCTTCCCGTTAGGACAGGCCGGCTTCTAGTCTTTTAGTTTAAATGCAGATATGTGTGAAATCCAAATGTGTGGATAATTTGTTATCAAAAAATCAGCAAATCCTTCATAGATTTACATGTGACAAACCGACAAACGTAATACTTAGTTTATTTAGGAATATACAAAGCTTATCACATTTTTTTGCTTGACAAAAGTTTCACATTGCGAATTGAATTGGGTTAGTCAGCATAATACCACGTTTAACATAATAATCATCATCACAATTTGAAGTAAACCCTGAAGCATGGCTTCGGTTGCGATAAAAAGTGGAAATCCACTTTGTGATATATCATCAGAAGACAATGACTGATTACTGTCAAACTAAAAGTACCGACAACTTACTTAAAACTTGCTGTACAATGAAAGACAGAATGTATGGCTTATTTAGCAAATACATGGTTCCGAATATTGATGGATAATGTTATGGCATACTTTGTACAATCACAGCGAATAAAGATTTAGCAGCCTTGACTTTGGTTAGGTATATAGGAATTCAAAACATTAAGAATATTGCCTACCCATCGCAACTTATCATTTAAAGCAAAATGATTATAATAGTTCACATTATACAATCATTTATTAAAAGGCTTATCTATGTATTTCTAAAATAAAGTATTATTATAGATTTGAAAATAAAATTGTGGGTTACGTGTCATTTGTCATTACACGACCGTTTCTTTAAATTGGTAAAGTAGTTGAGTTGAAAACAACACCTTTATGTTATCACTATAAATATTGTTGAAACATTTAATGAAAATTGTACTGTAAAATGAGCAAAGTAGTGCCGGTGAAATCGGATGCTGCAAATTTGGTCTCTTTCAAGCAATACTACAATAGAAACTATTAATTTTTTTAATCTTTAGTGTTTTCGAATCAAACCTGTCAAGTTACTGACTACTGTACTCGAGTACTGTCTGCTTGTGTTTTACAAAGGTAAAACTAGCATACGCGAAAGTAAGACCCCAAGAGAGTTCGTGCACTTTTATGTAAATAAGTTAAGAGACACTATGTGTTGCAGAGTAGCTTGACAAGAAACAGATATACAAAATCGAATAATATAACCGACAGAGCCTATGACATTTGTTAATAACTGATCAACATCACGGGTACGAGAACCAGGTTTTGTTAACTCGTCTCTCAGGTAGAAAGATCGGGATATGCAGTGGCAACATATTGTCCACTCGATCCAGTAGTGTACGACTGAATCTGAATTTTATTTCCTTTCAAACTTGTAGGACACTTGGCATTGGGTCTGGCATGAAAACAGACAGAATAAAGAGCAAGCTCCAGCTCAGGACTTGAACCAATGAGCATGGATGAAATTAATTGTCTTTCCGCATTTAGCCAACGAAACCGATGCTCGATAATAGATCCACTCTGGATAAGTAAAAAGTCTAAGTTAATGCGCGCTAAATTTTAAATTATTAAATATAATAAGTTTTGTTTACCTCTCCAAAATCAATGTGGTCCATGTATCCCATAGACTGTAACCTATCGTTGGCTTCCTCA
>JAHZMT010003255.1:0-25690 GCA_027743785.1 Sinhomidia bicolor
CAGATCATGTTTTCGATTCGATTACATGGCTTATAATTTCATCGTTGATTTATGGGAAAAATTGCAGAGTAATTTGCTATCAAATGATACTAAATCAATCACCACTACCTATCATCATCTCTTTTTTCATTTACATGTTTACAGACCGGTATTTCTACAGTCACGCTATGAAGCCCGAATATTTGAAAATGAAAAGGAATTTGTTTCTCCCTTACGCTTCCAAGCCCGGGATGATGATTTGAAGGGTAACGGATTTTTTTCTCGTTTTTTTGCAAAATTTGTACTTGTGTATTACAGTTTATAATTACATGGCTAAAATATTATATGCAATTATTGATTTATGCTGATGTGCTTGATAGACCAAAACATTGAAATTTTACATTTTATTATTTACTCATATTTTTCCGTACCTTCTCCATTGCATGATTGTATGGGCCAACAAAAAAATGTAAATTTGATTTCTTATACGCAGAAAACATGCAACCATGCAAGGTATTTTTTATGGAAAAGAGTGCATAGTAGCACATTTGACTTGAGTGAACGTATTCTAATGATTTATGAGCATTTTTATATGAACGCCTGCTGCACGAAAGTCATATTATAATGAGTAAGTATCATGCTAAAGAAATTATTTCATATATATTTATTTATTTTTGACACATGCCCTTTGCAGAAACAGTCAACAGTGAAATTCACTACTCAATCGTTGCGGGGAATGAAGAGAAATGGCTAGATGTCGACAATTTCAGTGGTCGTGTCAAAGTTTCAAAACCGTTTGATTTTGAAAAGTTGCCGATTTCAAAATCCAATCCAGCAAGTAACGTGAAACGACTCAACTTTACGATCCGTGCACATGACATGGGAAAGCCTCAACAGTTCTCCCTTGCATTTCTTTCCCTGTTTATTTTTGATATTAACGACTGGAAGCCCGTGTTTCCCAAGTTGTATCATACCAAGTCAGTTTTAGAAGACATTGCTGGCGGAACGCAGATAATGAAAGTAGAGGCAACTGACAATGATGGCTCCAGTCCTTTCAACAGAGTTTTCTACCGCATTGAGCACGGGGCTCAGGACAAGTTTGTGATTGAGCCAGAAACGGGACAAGTTCGACTTGCCCCAGGTGCCATACTCGACTATAACGTGAAACCTTACCATGTTCTTGAAATAGTTGCATTGGACGGAGGAGGCAAGCAAAGTGAAAAATCTTGTGTTCTGAACATCACCGTCAAGGATATAAATAACAAACTGCCAAAGTTCGAGTTTAATGATGTAGAAAATCCTTCTGGTCAACTGTCTTCGGAGGGACGCGGTGCTAGGGGTACAACAACTTCAGCAATAAGTACAATCGGAGGGGGAGGAATATTTCATGCCAAAGTACTAGAAAACTCTGCTCCTAGCTATTACATTACAAACATACGAGCATCCGATCCCGATTCCAACGCTGTTCTTCGCTACAGTATCAATTTCAACATATCCGAGGCGAGGAACGAGCGGGGTATATTGCTACGTGATGTGGATCTTAGCAACTTTTTTGTTCTTGAAGCCATGGACGGAACTTTAAAAACAGGTGGACGGGCTATTGACCGTGAAATGATGGAAACTGTAAGATTGGCCGTTGTTGTTGAGGATATTGCTTCGGCCACAGGACCACAGTTGGCACACTCGGTGGTGATTGTCCAAGTTTTGGACGTTAATGATAATGACCCGGTTTTTAGATCAAATCCATATTATGCGTCCATTCCCGAGAATACCGAGGAAGGCACGGCAGTTCTTACTGTTACTGCTGATGACGCAGACCTCAACCGTACAATCAAATACTCATTGCTCCCACCAAAAGATTCCAGTGACAAAGATGGAGTGTCCTTCCCGTTGGCAATTCACCCGGACACTGGAGTAATTGAAGTGACTGCCAAGATTGATCGTGAGTCAAGAGATTGGCTTAACTTCACTGTGGTGGCCGAGGACTCAGGAAACATTCCAAGGAAAAGGCACACTGTCGTACCTGTCATTCTCCGGGTGACAGATACGAATGACAATAATGTAAGCAAGCTAAATTACATCCTTGTACTAAAGATCAATACTGCTCACTACGGAAGTTGAGCTCCCTCTACTTGTTTTTCATTTTCACCAGACTGCACCTTGTCGACATATCTCATTTTCCATACTGTCATGCTGTCAACACTTTTTGCTTTGTCCTTCCATTTAATATTTCTTGTTACTCCTCTCCCACTTCCGCGTTATGTACATAGCGTAAATATGTAAATATACTATAATATTTACTTATAAATTCTTTAGTGCTTTTCCTATTACTCTTTTTGTTGCCATTTTCCACGTTTCCTGTTTTTAAATTCCTTGTTCCATGTTGATGTAGAATATTTCAACGGTAATCCAGCAGTGATGAAACGACTTAAATAGGGCATACAATATGATACAGATGTCTACTACTACTTACTACAGTACACACAAGTGCAAAATGTGCTAATGCAGTACTAGAGTTTTACATTTGTTTTTCACTGTCAAACTTTTCGCGTGCGTCAGTCAAACTTTTTATCCGATTATTAATGTTCTATGAATGCACAAATTTTGTTATGGAATAATATACGGTTACATAATCATAATAATAATAAACCAAAGTTAGCCAAGAAACTAAAAAAAACTCATACAGTTAGTGGTCGTTCTTTAGTAGTATATATACAGGGTTTTGCAAGTGACAAGTAATGACCTCTCTTCTCCCCTTGCATATCACCACGTGTCCACATGACTGAGTAATTCTTGTGTAAGCCAAGCATGACTTGGAGGCTAGACAAGAGCTTTCATCAGGATAATTATGTCATGATAATGATGCGTCTGTCCATTCAATCCACTTTCACTTCAATCAGCGTAGCATAAGAGAAAATTAATAGGTAGTTGCTGTTGTTGACATCTCATTCACTCTTGTTGACTTTGATGACTTTAATGGGGGAGATCAAGTAGTTATTTTGAACAGAACACTGTGTACTCAGTACTCACAATGTTGTGCTGAGTTGCATAAGTGTAAAAGATAAAGAGAAGCGAAAGACTTATTGATGATGGTGCTGGATTCAAAGCTTAAGATTTCACGTGAGAAGCACGTTCATTAAACAAAATTTAGTATGGAGGGGGAGGGGAGCACAAAAAGATATAAACAAGAAAACAAGTTTATGTCCTTCTTTTATGAGCTTGTTACCGGATGAAGAAGAGATAATTTCTTGTGTAGATTTACTTTGCTGTTTCAAAGAGATAGAAAATTGCTTATTTAGGCATATCCTGTGTGCTTCAGATGTCAAGTTAGTCTAATTTTTCAAAAGAAGCAAATCGAATTAAATTTGCAAATTCCTTTGTATTTTTTTTATTCTAACGCATACATACAATGATGTGACATGAATGTTGTTTATGAGTGCTATAAATAGCGGCCAAGAAGGGTCATAACAAAGACTTATTTAATTTTTTTTTCAATTTCGCATTTTAGCCCGTGTTTACTGACGGAATATCCACTATCCAAGTGAAAGAAGATGCTCCTGTGGGAACTGTGGTTGCTCGGGTAGAGGCAAAAGATGCGGATTCCGGAGGTTTTGGGCAAATAACCTATCTTCTCGATCGAACTTCATCCAATGGGAAATTCTCTATAGACCCAGAAACAGGAACGATTTCAGTTGCGGAGCCTCTGGATAGGGAAGAGCAAGCCAGCTACGCTCTAGTAATCCAAGCCTTTGACAACTTTCGTTACGGCTATGCGACTGGTGAAAGCCGAAACGCTTTTAAGCAGATAGCTGTGAATATTATGGATACAAATGACCAAGCCCCCAAGTTCCTGGAAGATGACACCAGTAAAGATGATCCGGACTCTTGTAATTCTGTCACGGAATTCCACGAGGATGCTATTATGACCGTTAGAGCTCGAGATGGTACGTATTATACCTACATAATATGCTTTATCTTTTATCCATTTTAGTAATGAATGGACTGTGTGCCTTCTCTTGTAAAATAACGTTGTATATTTTCTCAGTAATAATGTGTGCCTGCGAGTGTAAATTGTGAATCAGCAAGAATGATATTTTATGTCTGGGGGAGGAGGTAGGAATAATAGCAGGGAACATGAGTAAAGTAGAAGAACATTAAATTTTATTAATGGCCGAATAGTGTAGAGAGTAGAGAGATACGTATCATTGAAGTAACAGGCAGTTTCAACTATCTACAATAAATGAACGCGTTGATACGACATGTTGAAACATGAATTCATGCATACTTTTGAACAAATCTTACAATTTCCACTTTGATGGCTTCCCAGAAGAAGTTTATTTTCCACAGAGAAAAGGCTTGAGCAGATATAACATTTGCTTTGGAGTAGACCATTTTCTCAGAATTTGAGTCGAGCATGCAAATAATTTATTGTTCGCGATGACAAAGGTATAGTAATGAGTTATGCCTATGTACTACTACTACTACAAGTGTAGTGAAAGTACTAGAATCTACTAACACATGATGATGCTGATTCAAACTCATACAAAAGAGGATTATTGAAAACATTTTCCTGTTTTCTTGCAAATAAATGTTCCCTTCATTTTTATCTTTCAAACATGTAATACTTCTCGGAACAATTCTAGTCTCTGACTCATCCTTCTTGTTCCTTGTAATTCCACTTTCACAGGGGATGATGTTACTACTCCAAATGGACAAATTTCATTCAAGATAAAATCAGGAAATGAACTCGGACTGTTTAAGCTGGAACAAGGAAAAGGAAAAAACTTTGCCAAAGTTGTTCCAGGACGCTCACTTAAGGGGTTTTACGGGAATTTTTCTCTTGTTATTGATGCTATGGACGGCGGCAATCCACCAAATGTCGCCACTAAGGAGTTTAGAATTTGTATTCTGGGTAAGGAAGAAACATGAGAGAGAAACATAAATATGTGCTTACACCGTGTCTTCTAAAAGTTGTAAAGTGGTCTATATCATGTAATGTTTTTATACTATCGAATTCACGCTAATGCCATCATCATCATCATCGTCAGCACTGAAATGATAATGATGATGAAAATACACCACCAGGCTATTTTTATGAGACACTTGAGAAGAATCAATGCTCTACTTTTGTAATAACAAACCGCAGAATTGTTTTTATATAAATGACTTTTTTGTTTTGATTTCAGATTTCAATGATCAAAAGGTAAGCCAGCTAACATTATCATGATCATCATGGTATGGGATATTGATTTCGCTGTTGACGTGTGTGTACTGGGATATTTATGGGATTATTTTTTGCTCCTCACTTGCACAAGCGTTTCATGTGTATTATTACCAACGATATTTTTCCAGTAAACATAAAGTGTTCACTAATGGTCCACTTTTGTTCCATCGTCCCACTACGAACATCATTATGAAGCAAAAAGTAATACAAATGCAGCCTTATTTATCTTTTTCTTTGTATGTTTTTTTCTAGCCTGTTTTCATTAATCCCTCACAAAATTACACAATCCGAGTACCAGAGGTAAGTCTATAAACGTTGGCAAATATTACATTTTCCAAATAATCCTCAACTCAAGTATTACTTGAGAGACAGAGTTAGATTATATATTGGATTTGTTGTGTAGTGGTAGTGTGCTGCTAGTATATTGTGACATGTTTTTCCCAAAGTTAAATGTTTGCAAAACAACAAAAGAAACTTTCTTTCGTGATATATTAAAAGTACATAAGCATGGGAAAGAAAAAATATAAGTATAAGGGAAACTAGAGCACACTACTACATGCATGATAGGTAGATCCTCTACTAGTCTTCATGTTTCCACTCAACCTGCTCTAATTTGTCATCTCTCTGTATTCACAATGAATGTATAGAACGCAACTGTTGGCTCAACAATTCTTCAAGTGCGTGCTGTGGACTCTGATATTGGTAACAATGGGGTAGTTCGCTACAAGTTTCGTCAAGAGTTCTCCAGACACTGGGAAGCGTTCAATATCGACTCAACAACAGGAGTTCTCACGCTAGCTCAGCCATTGGATCGTGAAAAACAGAAAATTTATCACGTACGTGCAAAAGATAAAGTAACAACTTTTTCTTTCTTTTTTTGTGGTATGTGATGATAATGATGATGACCAAAAAACATCCCTTTTTCGTTTCTCTTTACAAAATGTCTAGACTTTTGGCTCTGGTGCTTTTTTGTTTCCGACAGAATATATAGAATTGCAAAATAATGAAAGCATTGTGATTCTTTCCAAGTTTTTTTTATATTTGCAAAAAACTCCTTTTATTTTTCTCTGAACATGATTCCCTTTTTTGGTTGGATTGAGTCCATTAAAACATATGCGGAAAGCAATTCATTTTTAAAGCATCCTGATTCAAATATATCCTTGTCAGCGTAAATGAACATGAACCCATAAACTATTATTCGGGTCTTTTCTATTCTTAGCTATTTCCTTTTGACTTGTCATCACTCATGTCTAAAAGTAGAGAAACCATAAAGGAAACATGACATGTAAAACTCTGTCTTTGTCTGCGTTCGTTCAGTTTGATTGTAATTGAATGGCGCATATCAAATCTCAAATAGAAAATTTATGTTCATTTATCTATTTCCAATATTTTTCTATCCATACAGTTACGAATTGAGGCTTATGATCTCGGAATTCCAACACCGCTTTCGTCAGAGCTGGATTTGACAATTTTAGTAAAAAACATTGACGACTACAAGCCAGCTTTTATGCAGTCAGAGTTTGTAACTGAGCTAACAGGTAAAAAGGATTTTTATAGTATTAAACTTTTTGAAAAGTTGTTAGAATATATCCTTTTCTTATCGACACGTTTTACAACTTCCGTTTTCTCCGGCAAAAATAAAAAACAGTAAACGTCAACATAACAAAAAACTTATAAAGCATTGCCGTAATCATAAATAACTCGTTTCATAACTTGGCTTTTAAAAAACTAAACTTTCTCACGCTGTCGATTCAAACTATAAACGAACAAAAAAATTTCTTCGAACGCTGAAAGAATAAAACGGAACGGAGTAAATAACTTTTTTTCTGCAAAAGTTTAGAACTTTTCTTCTTCCGTGTGTTGCTAAAAAATGAAACTTTTTATGACATTGTTACGGAACTACATTTATTTTCATATCGACCTAGTTTATACGTGCAAAATTTATACATTTATTAAACAGAGAACACAGCGCCTGGAAAGGAGCGTATCCAACTTCCTGCAACGGTGGATCGGGATGATGAAGATGAGGAAGAGAAAAAGACATCTCAAGTGTGCTACTTTATCATTCCCAATCCCACTACAAATAATACTCTGAGATTATTCCATGTCGATCCAATATCTCATATCCTATCTGCGAAAATGAAACTGGACCGCGAGAAGGAAAGTAATCACACTCTTGTGATTCTTGCCACCGAGGACTGTCATCTGGACGTGAATAAGATTGACATATCCAGAATTGAGGAAACATCTTTACTAAGGGTCGTAATTAAAGTTGTGGACGTCAATGATAACTCGTACGTTTACTTTTTCCTTTTTTTGTACTAAAACTAGTTTAGGTTCGTAGCAATCTCTTTGTTGTTTTCGTAATTCTTTACTTGACAATGGGATTATGTAAGATTTTCACTCTGATAGAATGAGTTATTTATCTCGCAATTTCTTATTTATACTTGCGATGCAATATCAAGTAATGTACATACATACAAGCGCGTGTTGTATGTATACTTTGTTGTGAAACTCGTAGATCGTTCTTTTTTTCAAAATATTTGTCCTCGCCAAGTTTAACTTACACACTTATCTGATGTTGACTTTGTCAGAAGGCTTTGAAAACAACTAGATGAGTGTAAACAACACACCCGTAGAATGCCATGTTTTTATTATGTGTGTGGCGGGTGAAAGCATTTTGAGCATGCGAAAAATATATACCTGATATTGCGTTTCACAAGCCGTCCGTCTCTTTAAGTCATTTCGTGGATATAAGTTTATGCTTACCAAATTTAATTTTGAGCAATATATTGTTTGCGATGGTGTCATGATGTTAATCCTAATCGTATTGAAGCTCTTCTACGTATGTGTATAATAATAAGGAAGTTTTTAAAAAACTTGTATGTATTCTTACTATAACAAGTACAGTAAAAATCTAGGAAGCGGTTACATTTGCTTTCAGCGACGCGTTTATAGTCGCTTTTATTACGTACGTACTTTCAATGAAAGAAGTACTATAACATGGATTTTCCATTAACGTATAAAATGTTATTTTCTTTGTGTATTATTTTTAGACCCCGTTTCATTAAGAAAGTATTCACCGGAGGCGTGTCAACAAGCACCGACTACGGAACCGAGTTTATGAAAGTGGCAGCAACAGATGCAGACTCTCCTCCAAACGCAAAACTAAAATACTTTATCATCCATCCGATCACCATGTCCTTGTCTGAAGGATTAAGCCATTTAATCAATAACGACAATCAACTGTTCAACATTGACTCAAAAACGGGCGCAATTAGCCTTGCATTCGATCCTCAGCCAGATATGAAAGGCCATTTTATCATCAACGTTGGTGTTAATGACACGGGTGGGTTGACTGATAGGGCGAAAGCGTTGGTTTACCTACTTCGAGATGATCAAAAGGTAAAGATTGTAGTAAGAATGAGTCCCATTGAAGTTCGCCAGCAAGCGGAAGTGTTCACAAGGACCCTCCTTGTGCACCCACAACAAAATGCGGTTCTTGAGGTGCAAGATGTACTGAAGCTTATAGACTTGAACATTGAAGAGCTCGACGAGTTGTTCAAAGATTTCAACGTTCTAGATACTCAGGGGTCCACTTACGTCCTGGCTGCGAATAAGGCATCTGAGGATACGAAAAATCTCTTTTTAGTGTACGCCACGGGATCAGCATTGTTTCTCGCCTTGTTACTCCTCGTTGTCATTTCCTTGTGTTTTGCTCAACGATCCAAGTATCAACGCCAGTTGAAGGCAGCCACTGCAAACGCCTACGGTACTAGCAATAAAGTCACTTCTATTCGCTCCAGCGTATCTCCTTCTCCAAAGAGCATTCTTAAACGAAAACCAAGCTGTTACAGCTACAACAACGGCTATACTAATCATAATGATAGCTGCTCCTCTTCTGTCATTCTCTTTGAGCCCGCTGAATTTCCGGTTCCTTCATCTTCGGACTCTTGAAATTTCTCCTGCTGCCTATTCTGTTGCTCTTTAGTGTTGTCTTTTTCTACTGCCATTCCGCGGTTGGCTTACTCGTACAGATAGTAGTTTCTTTCTTCTAACTCAATAACATTAACTATTAACATTATACATATTGCTTTATGCCGCGCTTGTTCGCTAATCCCAACTTATTTTTTTGTACTAAAACATCTCTACCACCATACTAACACTTACCACCAATATGTATATATATAATTGTATGCTTCTGTGAGTAGACCAACGTAGTAGTAGATAGTATTTTTTTGTACAAAAGATTTTCCCATTTCCGTTCCCATTTTGCCTACTTTAGCCTCATATTATTTGGCTTCAGGAGGTCCAGCAACCAGAAATGAATTAATAATTTAATTTGCTTCATTTCTTAGAAGAAGACGCTTTCAATTCCCCATTTCTTTTCTTTTTTTTTCAATTTTCCTTTACCTAGAAAAGCTTGTTGTGCTCTGCACATGTCTCACGCACGCTCACGATGCCCAGGAATGCAAACCATTGCCAATTTTTTTCTTGTAATGTAATCTCACCAAAATCTCTGGCATTTTGTGTCGTTCGTTGGCGCTAGTACACGCTAGTGACTTGTACGTTATGCTGCAGTAAAAAAAACGCTGCATGTAGCAGTTTGATGTACTGCGTTACGTAAAATATAGACCTGCTTGCTTTCTTCTTATTTCTGCGTACTTGAAGAAGAAGATACATATTTGCCAGCATGTCGGGGCAAATGGGCTCATCCCATCTGTGATAACATAACTTACCACTTCTCAACCATTTTATTTTAATCTTTTATGGGAAACATGTCCACAATTTCTTTCTTGTTTACTTTTTTTGCCTGTGACGTTGTTGTTGCTGATGCTGATGATGCTGCAACACAGCAATTCTGATGATGACTTTATTTTTTTATGCTTGCTATCCGTTTATCTGTTTTGTGCTTTCATCAGTAGCATACTAATAATAAAGCTCAAGTAACTGACCAAAGAATATGAAAAATGATAGTGTGTTTGTCTGCTCATTTTTTTCATGTTTCCAAACTGCCACTAAAGGATCCAGTTCAACAATTCTGCCAAGGTCGGGAAATGTACCGAATACAAACTTGATGAGCAATGAGGGTTCCAATCCCATCTGGATGCAGGCTTATCATAACACATGGTGCAAAGAAGACTCACTCAGGTAAAGACAAAAAAAATTTGCGCATCCGTTATAATATATCTCTGGATTTAATAAAGTTTCCTTGATCTTGATCTCTTATTACTGAATCACATAATATCTACCTTTATAGCTGATGATTATAACATGAACAAATATAAATGTATATTTATAATATTAAACTAATATGTATGAGAAGGAGGTATGACTGCTTTGCATGCATCTGTTTTAAAGATTTAAGCTTTTTTCCAGCTAACCCCGTTTCAGCCAGCAGCACTGGCTCAGAAATCTAATGCATATGGTAATGGAATTAATGTAAATAAATGAGCATCTTTTCTTACGTCTGCTCTTTTGGGGAAACATGGTTTTCTTTCTCTCTCTCTCTCTCTTTCTCCTTTTATTTTTATGCCACGTACGTACGTTGCCCTTGGCCTTAACTCTATTCTGTCATGTATATGTACTATTGGATCATTTGGAATGAAATAAATTGCCATACCTATTTAGATACTTACGTACGTATATATTTATTATAATTTCGGTGATTTTTCATAGGGAACCCGTTACAGCCGCTCCTACCAGTAGCTCTGCAACAGCTGCTGCTTCTACCACAACTGCCAGCACTAGTAGCAAAAGCAATGCAAAAAATAATGAAAGTGTTCTTCTTGTGATTAGATGAATGAGCAAACGACGAAAGAAAGGGGTTTTCTATAAGTAGTGTATTATATATGTTCTTTGTGTGATTACAGGAGTCACGTATATATATCTGAGTATATAGGAACTTTGGCTTTTTAATATACTGTAATATTAGTTAGTGTAATAAAAATATTTTATGTACCTACCCGTATCTACATATTTCCGAACATTTTTTGATAAAAAAGAAAGTGATGAAGAGATGCAGCGACGTGAAAGAAACATTCCAATTTGAATGTAGTGTACTAGAAGACCTCTACCTTGAACGCTTCCATGATTTCAATGGGAACAACCAAAAGCAGGTTGTTTTTTTTGGCAATGAACTAGAAGAGATTTTTTTAATTTTGTAGATGCACTGCGAGCTCCTTTTGGGTCGCTTGACGTGGAAGAAAAAAACGCAGTGATATTTTTACGTGATGTAGCTGGAAAAAAATAAAATAAAACGTGATCTCTAAAAAAAGTATGGCTTTTCAGCGGATGAAACAGACAGCAGCGGCTTCGTGTATCGTATTTTTAGTTATTAATCTGCGGATACTACGACCATGTATTGTATAGCATTTTTGTTTGTTTGCGTACTACTTTGTGCAGAACTGTGGAATAAAAATAGTAGTCATACCAGAAATGTATAGAGATGGACAAGGAAATGAAATAAATGCATGCTTGCACGTAGGCGGTGGAACAATTTTGTAGATTAATTTCTCACAATGCCCCTGGTTTCGGGTTTCTTCAGGTTTTCTTATATTTTTTGGGAGTAGGACGAGGTAAAAATGTGATATATGGTTGTACCATAATTGTTTTGAGTAGTATTTTTATGCACTTCGATATATATTAATTTTTTGCTTAATTTGGATTTTTTTTGTAAATAAGAGAGAAAGAAGCAATAAGCAATATTGGTGATGTGTTTGTCAGAATGTGTGCATTAATATTTGCTGCATTGCATATTTGTAAATATTCTAGGTTATGGCAAAAAACCAGCTTTATGTATATAAAAACTGCAATTTCCCCATAAAAGAGTACATAATTACTTTTTATAATTAAGGGGAATATAAACTGTGGTAAATTGAAGGTGAAGGGTGAAATCAATAATTGGCTTTCAAACAAAAAAATTCTTTAGAAATCCTTTTTTTAAATGTAGACCTTCTGTAGGGAGTGATTCTAACAAGTAGTAACTTAAATGAAAACTGTAATTTTCCAGTGATAACTCAGAGTCAAGGGACTCTTTGGATGAGAATGCTATTGCTACCACTGCCACAGAGTCAGCCTCACCTCCATCCTCACACATGAGGAGTTTTGGTGGATCTGATATTTCACGGAGGAACGACCTGAATCGAACCTATCATCGTAATTTGATTTATACCAATCGTATCGATCAACAACAAAGCGCTCCATGCCTTATCCTCAAGAAGCATCTTGAGACGACTGAATTGTAAGAGGATGGTTGAGTAGACCGAAGGTTTTTTGTGTTGGGGAAAATAGAGAGGAAAAAAGCTAAAAAAATGAAAAGGTGAACTACTGAAAGGAAGCAAAGTAGGTTATCTTCTTTCACCAATACTATTGGGTTTTTTGGGAATAATATCTGCAATCCACCATTCTGTTAGCTACCGCACGCATAGAAAGTATTATTATTATTATTTACCCAACAACTGAACCTGGCTTCACTTAAATTATACCTTGTTACCCGATATTTTCTCCAAAATGTAATTTTTGCATGTGTACACAATGACGATGATGATGTTTGGATGAAATAGACCCATCAGTGTAATAGCTGACGGAAGAGCATATTATAAAAGTTTGATGGAAAATTTTTGGAGATGAAAATGGAAATTAGTTTTTTCCTGTTTGTACAGGTGGATTTCAATGTATGTATTAACTGACAGGATATAGCTTGTTATTATGGTTTGGTTCAATTTTTAAGCGTACTCTTTGTAGATAGACTTTTATTCTGTACAAAAATTTGTATAATTTCTCAAGTCAAAAGTAGCGTACAGGCGTATGCTGTACGTTTTGCAGCTGAGGTAAAGGGTACTTTTTTCTACGAGTAGTAGTAATAAATTACATTAGTGTAGGACTCTGGGACTCCAGGTTTACAATAAATGGAAACGAAATATGTGCACCGTAATACTATGTATTCTCGTTATTTTGGGAAAACGGAAGAGGACAATGATTGATTGCCATACATAATACTATTACGTTGTCTGAATACACAAAGAACCACATAAATAGGTTAAAGTCGATGCTCAGGACGGTAATATTTTGAGAATGGAAAGACGACGGCGTCTCGAATCTCAAAGACATAGTACACGTTTGTAATAGTGCACACTAATAGTTAGCAAAACGCAATATAGTTCCTTCAGCAGTTTTATTATATGAGCTCATCACCCTTGCACATGCGTGTATGACAGTGTGGTGCAATTTCAAAAGAGTACTCCGATACGAGGAAACCTTTCCAATTCCATGTTCCAGCAAAAGCCAAATGCCATATTATTTAATGACGTAACATGCGGCAAAATATGTATTATGTTTTAACAAAAATGTCCTAGCTAAATTCGTGGTTCTCTGTTGTTGTACAAGAGACATTCAAGTGCTTGTATACGTATTTTGGTGAAAGTACATGTATTAGTTTTACTTTCAGAAAACTAGCAGATATAAGGACTTTTATAGAATATTTGTAGGCTAGCTAGGTATACACAGGTAGTTCTGCTGTAGTCCACACGTGTAAAGCTCACGTGCTCATTGCCAATAATCTACAATTTTGCCCAAGTTTCTGCAGATCATGTTTCTACCATTAAAAACGTCTTTTCGATGTATTAAAATAATCTCAAGCTCAAAATAGAAGAAAGTTGAGAAAGTACAGCTGAACAAGGGAGGAGGAGACAACAATAAGGGAGTTTCAAACAAAGTTTTTGTAAAGTGGGGTAAAACTTAAGAAACTATGTTTAGGTATATGATAGTATCTAAAAGTAGTAGTGTTGTTTTATACTTTTGTACAATGTATGCTATATTCCTCAAAAGTATTATTAGATGTAAGAACAAAGCTCTAAATTGTAGAGTGTTAGGTATTATAATAATAATTATTATAACCCGTTGATTGCCATATAATAATATTTTATGTTAAGCTACATTTATTTAAATAACTTTGTCCAACATTTTTATAACATTGAACTGTTATTTTAACTTTATGAATACTACAAAACTTTGTTTAACAAAAAGAAAATAAACAAGAACAAATTTGTAAGAATAAAAGTTAATATCAAAAGGAACTATTTGTTAATGTTGTGCTCGAAATTTTTACCTTTGCTTCTTTTCAAAAAGAAAATTATTTCACATTTTACCATCATTTGGATTTTCTGATCATGTTCATGCTTAATTTTCATACACTGAAATTCAAGGTAAAACTTCAATTTAATTCCAAAACTCGATTCTGGAACCTTCAAAACTAAATCATTGTCATTACTCCGAATATATAACACAGCTTGTAAAATAATAGTCGCAAATTAAATGTTATTACCATCGACAGCCAATGCTTAAAATCTACCGGAGGTTTCCCTACTTTTTTTACTTACTCCTTCAAACCTATCCACTTTATATACAGTAAACTACATATCAGTAACTTGCAGCTGTCTAATTTCGTAAGCACATTTCGCTATAAAAAAAACAAAATTAATTTGGCCTTTATTGGAAATGGCAAAGTAGTGATCTGCGTCATGCACTACAGCAGCACCAGCAGCAGCATAATGAAAGTGAATCAGGATCGCGTGTACGACTACAGTTTGTCTAAGAACGCACGGGAATGCTCATACTCCAATTCAAATACTACACACAGAGTGAGTGAAGTGAAACTAAATGACTGAGACCTTGAGTTACTATACTACTACTCCATTGTAGTTCGCATCAGTACCTAATGAAGTCTGTTTAAACCACTCGACACTCCTTCCCATAAGCAACTACTTTGGCTTTAACACTTAAAAGAATTTCTATTCTGCTAGCGAGCTAATATTTTTGCAAGTTTGGTGAACGAGTGGGAGTTGATTAGATTGAAGTGGGAGCGGTCATTGTAAATCAGCCATCATCTACCTAGATCATCTGCTAACTGCGTATGACGGGAAAACATGCAATATATCCATGTACTTCTCGACAATTCCAAATTCCAAATAAAAGTAAACTGTGCTGAAATGACTATTACAAAACTACGTGGAAAAAATAATACTTTACGAAAAAGCAATATGTTTCCTGTGTGCCCTTTTTATTTTTTTAGATTCTCAGAGAGAGAAAAAAGTAAAGTTTGGAGAAAGCTATTTTATAATGTACACCTATTTCCCGTCAAGAGAGTGAATACAAACTCATTTAGTTTTAACTTCCTGCTTGATGTATGGTATTGTTCTGCAGCTTGAACATACATTAGAAAGTCTAATATCTCCAAAAGTTTTTTTTCGTGCCAACTTTTATCATTAATGATTCACATTAATGTACGCAGAAGTAACCGCTTGTTCATTGAGTTTCCGTTATTCTTAGAAAAAAGTCGTTGGGACAAGAAAGTAATATTGAATCGAAATGGTAATTGTATACAAGGAACATAAACTTTTCGGGAAGGATGTTACTTTTCAATAAACAAATTCATGGAATACTTACTCGTCTTGTATCTTATTGAATAGAAAGAACACGCATAAAATGTAAACAGCATTATTTTATTTGTTCATGTCGGAGATATAATGAAAAAACAACAACTCTATTTTATTATAATAATAATTAGTTTCCGGTTGTTTATTAGATGATTTCATTCCTACGTGGGTGGAAGTAGCATAAAATATGATTTGGATTTAGAAGTTCAAGATGGCAGAGATTTGTAATTATTTTTCCAATTCAAAATTTTGTTATAAAATTGTGTACATTTCTTGACAATATTTATTTGTATAGAAATTGTCAATTCAAAGTTCAGCATTTAGACATTGTATATATTTTTATGGCCTGTTTCCATTTTAAAGTTTAAAATACAATTTATCATCATAACTGCAAGGTCAATGCTGCCAAAAAAACTAGCACAGTCCCCAAAAACTACTTTATATTTAAAATGCAAACAAGATCAGTTTTTGCTTTCCTTTTGAAAAAATATCTTATTTTTGTAAAAACACGTAGCACGTGTAAAATATCCACTTTAGAATTTCTTTCAATCAACTATTCTCGAACAAAAGCGATAGTGTTTATCTTTTTAATAATTCATGTTGAAGTTTCAAGGAATGTCCAAAGTTGAATGCGTCATCTTAAAGTGTATTTCTCAGTTGTAAATTACACGTTCAATTGAAAGTATAGCCAAATGACCAAATGTGGAACATTTATCTCCAGACGCCCCACTGATTGGATACTTTATTTCCCATTCTTTTCTGTGCGCTTGTTCTTGTTTGAGTACAACTACTTATATAGGTATATGCATAGAGAGAAGATGCTTCTGTTCTTCTTCTCAAGAAATTTATGTGCCATTTTTTTGTACAACTCTAGAAAACTTCTTGATAAAGTAGTAGGTAGGTAAAATGTATGAATGTATGCAATATGTATACTACTTACTTCCGAGTTTCTACATACATTTTGGAAAGTAACTTGTATGGAAGTAAACATGGACATTGGGAAATAAAACTAAACTTTCTTTTAGCAAAGATGTACTATAATATTGAGCTGGTTTCTGGAAGCCATTTGGGTCCGAATTTTGCATTAGATGGTGGAATGGGGAAGAGCAATGGGGTTGTCAGAAGAACATAAATCGAATTTCGGTTGACGTGAACATAATAAATATACACACTCACGCATGTGGGCATTGAACGTACACAATGGTACTCACATAAAACGTAAAAGTTATAATGAAAGCAATGGGAGTCGAGTGAAAAGTACAAAAAGCAAACATTATGGGGCTATACAATATAAGAGCAAGCACTGAGAATGGCTGATAATAAAGCTGCAAAGTAAAAGAAAATGAAAGCATGAAAAAGAGCCTTAGTTTCAACCGCCGCGTTTGTTTGTTACAGTGGCAGGGAAGCCACAAAAAAAGAAGAAAAGGCTTCACGCAGCAGAACTCTCTCGTTTCTCTTCTATACAGTCTCAATTCAATGTACTTACTTACTTATGCTCTATTTATCTATTCACGTCGTGCCATGCAAGCAATACTACAATTTTCATTTAGCGTTGCACATTGTTTATTATTATTGCCTTTTCTACACCTACACGTCTCTACGTCGGAACGTGTGTATTTTTGTATATACCTATATGCATTTAGACTTTCATTAATTTTTACGAGGTTTTTTTACCTACGTGGACTTTCGCTTCTTTCTAAAAATAGGACCAAGTGGAAACATCCTGGCTGACTCGGTCTTCTGCACGGTTTAATTTTAACCAAAAAAGAGTAGAGAATTTATTTCCTAAATATTGTGAACAAGCAAAGGGAAGTTAAAATTAAACTGGTACGGCTTACGCAGACGGGATTTTTTTTTAGAAAAAAAGCCTAAGTAATGAAATGGCAGTTGTGGCAAAGTCCTCTCGCGTGTATTAAAAAGCATATGTAAATATTATGTTCAAAATTTTATTACATTTGTCAACACGATATCACAATAAATCCAAACTTAGCACCGGACTTGCGCTCACACGATCTTTTGTCGCAGTGAGTCCGACAAGCTTAGCATTACCCGTGTTATTATTATCACTACCACGTCTGGAGGGAGAATAAAATTTTCGTAAAAAGTCAGATTTCTCAAGCATTGTTGATGTAGCTGAAGCCCTGGCCCCATTGTTGACGTCAAAAGCGGTTCCGTCTGTAATATCTTTGTCATTTTCTCTCGCTTGAATTTCCTTCTTGCACTCCAGGAGCAAGTCTGAAAATGTATAAAACAAAAAAACAGCATGTTTATTTAAAATCATCAACTGGAGAAGAAGGATACATTATGCTGACGCACGATAATATATTTTAGTGCTCGCTTTGAAACTCCATAATGTACAACGTACACAGACGTTCACACACACCACCACCAGACACACAGTTGGGTGTACGGTTCATCAGAGTTCATGTTCGTAGGTAGGTATATATGTTTACTTTGGGAAACCGGAAAAGAAAATCGACGGATACGTGTGAAAACACAAAAATATTGTTTTAGTACAAGGCTCCATCAAATCATTTGTAGACAAGACAAAATTACTTTTTTTTACATAATACCATCAAAGCGCTACATCAACAAATACTAATGATTCCTGAGAATCAGTGCAATTAACGTGTATTGTTCTCTAAAAAACTATTCAAACTTCCTTTGTAAACTTGGAAATTGTAAAAGTGAAATTTGTATTTCGGCTGTGATGAATCATTATTACATTTTTTAATGTTTAGCTACACGTGCATCATGTCTACTTTACTCACCTGCAGTTTGATACAACTCGCAGTGCTGAAAAATACCAATTAAGCTATAAAATGTGGAGTTTATTCCATTCCTTTGTTTCCAAACTTGAAAGGAATGGTAAATGACTTGATTCCAATTTATATTCCATTCTTGTTTGCTTTCTATCCTCTTTTCCTTGCTACTTCTAAATTCCTTTTTATCTCGATCGTTTCGTCTTCTCAAGTTCTCATCATTTCCATTGTCTTTTCCTTCACTGGGATAAATGTTCTCTCGCTTTTGTTCCTCCAGAACGATGTTGGATTGCTGTAGCTTCCGCCTTTCTCTGTAAATTTTTCTTACAAATTTTGCAACTCTAGTTTCCTCTTCCAGCGCTCTTTGATGATCCAACGTTTTGATTTGGAATAGTAGGTCTTTGATGGATAACACATCTGTGCTCAGCAAGCCATTCATATTTCTCAACACTTTCTCCCACCCTGTCGCTTTCATGCTTTCCTCGCAGTTATCCAGAATCAAATTTCTTATCGTTTCCAGACAGCCATTTGTCACTGGAATATAAATCAGGGTAATTGGTCTCAAGACAAAAAAAATGTGCATTTGTAATAAAATATGGTTGTACTTTGGGAAGCACATATATTTAAGGATGTCACAAGTATTATCTTGTGAACGATCAACGCTTTCAGCAATCACGCTCACTTTATTGCAACCTTACAAAAGAAATCTCTGAAATCCGTAGAATCCAAAGTATTTCTCGTCACCTTGTTCATCTGTTGCTGTGATAAAGTACCCCTTATCCTGTCAGAGGCGTTCTTACGCTTCCAATCATCACGTTCAACCGCTTTTTCTATGGAAGAATTATGGATTTGACATCTTCCGTTGTAAAAATCATGCATTCTCTTTGAACTACTCCTGTTCTCAACTAAAGCAGCATTCAGTTCAAAAGGAACACGTGCCTTTTTGTTACTCTGCTGCTGTCCACCATTCTTGTTTAACAGTGGCGGAATTTTCTTTGCTGTTGCTTTTTCTTTAAATTTCATTTCGCTTCGAAAAACGACTTTTTCCGTGTCTTGTCGTGTTCCCGGCAGGAATTCAGCGTATAACCTTCGAATCGTATCGGAAGTGGGATCCAATCTGTTCAAGCACTCAAGCAAAATTTCCAAGGCCCCGTCATTCCTGAAGGTTACAAAAAATATTATGTAAGAAATGTCAAGTGGACAAATGCTCAATCAAAAAAGGATATAAAGCACAGAAATATAAAAAAGCTAAGAAAAAAAAGAAAAGTTTTCGTTTGCAAAACGCTATTTTGAGGCACAATAATAATAAGTAAATAAGTTTTTAGTTTTTGTATTCCGAAAATGTCAAAATACTTTTTAAGTGAATAAAGAAATTGAGTTTACAGGTAGTATTATATACATAGGTAAATATTTTGCAATTTTTGTCAATCTACCTACCTACTCACTATATATGCCCATATGAATACTTGGTAAATGTGTGTAGGTAAATAGTATGAAGAATGCGTATTGCGTTTACATGCTTATTTATTATTTTTATTGCTTATGGCAAAATTTTGTTGGCAAAAGGAAAATAGTATAGTAGTAGTAGTAGAACATGTAGTGAGTGGGATGACGGTACTTTCACAAGTCTATGACACCACCACTGCTCCAACTACACTAGCACTTGTTCCTAGCAATTGAAATTCAATTTCGACAAAGTTTGTCCCCAATTCATGTTGAGCCGCTTTTCAAAGAAAGAAACTCCTTCCAAACTTTGTGTCGAGTGGTTCACTAAAGTAAATATTGTGTTTGTCAGACAAAATAAAACTCGTGTTATTATTATGTCTCTGCGTTCTTAATGATCGCCAACTTCTTTTAATCCTGTCCAACAAAACTTTTCTTTTAGGAAAGCACACTTATTTATTCAATAAAAAATATGATTTGACATAATGTAAGATATACATACGCTACGCCAAAAGTATTTAGTTTTCGCTAATGGGACTAACTTTGATTCCATTAGAATTCTCAACATCAATTGAACCTGTTCTGCTGCAGAGTTTACTTCATATCCTTTATCCACTCTGTCATATTCTATGCGTGTCAATTGACCATCTTCAAAAAGGTAATCAAGGAGAGGGGACAGCCCTTCATTCACAGTTGCTGTTGTTGTTGCTGAAGTAGTTTCCTCTGCTATTGAACTAGAATTAGTACTTTTACTATTACTACTTGCTGCAAGAAGGGAAGAGAGTGGCGGAGGTGAAAGTATACTTTGAATTATTGAAGTTTCATTCTCTTTTATTGCTCGTTTCAACGGGCTGACTTTATCACCAGTATCATTGTTGTTGTCATTTTTAGATTTATTGTTTGGGGAAACTTCCGTTAAGACCGACTCCGGGGCTGACAATGACATTGAGTCGTCCGAAGAGTAATCGCTGGATTCGTATTCGTAACCAATCATCTTACCGTTTCTCTGGTGGGGACACATTGATAACAAGAACTTTATTTAGACATGTCTATATGTAGTTTTAAGGAAGCATATTAGTAAATAAATATTATGATGCGCAGATTATAGCACATATAATCTCTCATGCATTAAATAAGTTCATATAACTTTTTACTTTTCTTGTCAACCTCCTTTCAGCTCGATAAAAGAATTTAATGAGAATTCACAAGGATTTCTTGAAAAAAAAACAAAAAGTCAAAATGAAGTCATAGCTTTGTCAAGGATAAAAAATACCAGTACAAAGTTGCAAAATGTTCAAAAAATTCAACATAATGGCAACCTATAAAAATGTGTATTTGTATAATACGTGATATGGCACATACTTAGATATGCGAAATGCCCTCTATGCAAACCTTCATTCATAAGAAAGCAAGCTTTTGTTGCATTGCGTCTACTCCATTGCTTTTGGCTTCTGTGAAATTCCTTTTTCCCTTTCAAATTCCAAGCGATTTCGTCTTCCCTTCACTTGTAAAAATGTTGCAGTTCCTGTTTAATGTAAAGAGAGGTTCAACTTCAGGCCAACTACTACTGTTTATTATTAACAACAAAACAAAAATATACTGTGTGGAACAATAAAGTGGACGAAGGTCAAGAGGCTGATCATACACACATACCGTCTCAGCGGACATAAAGTAAAAAAAACACTCTCGTTCTAAGCTGCACTAAAGTACAACCGCTTTCTTTTCTTTTTAGCTTTTCGAGTACCATATATATATATATTGCCGTTCTTGTCGTGGTGGCATAGAGGTCAAACAGTCAGTAGCATTCTAACCACGTGCGTTCGTTCATTTGTGCAAGCTTGCCATTGTCATTTTCCCAAATACATCAGCCCACAACAACACAATAACATGCACTTTTTAAAAGTATACTTTATTACATGCTGCAACAACTACTGCATTAATAACTGTGTGGTAAAGAAGAAAACACAGCCTAATGGAAGTAATCTCATCTGTGTAACATTTGAACTAATTTTCTTTCTCAGGCTCATCGGTTAGGTTTTTTTACCGAGAGGCAAGAAAAACCCAGCAGCTGCTACTAAAAGTGCAAAAAAGTACGCAGCTCACTGGGTATACATACGTAAACGGCTCTTTGAATAAACTTTTTCACTTGCGAAACAGACAATAACAACAAGAGAAAACTTTTAACAGTGTTTTTTGCACATACACATAGCAGACACAGCAACTTTCTTCAAAGTTGTGTATAATGCGGTGGGATTATAGGTTTATGGGGGTAAAAGGTTTAGGCAGATTTAAAATAATAAAAAATACAAAGGAAATTAAAAATATTGCAAGGTTGTTTCAACTAATTAAACATTATTATTATGAAAAATTTAGCTTAGCCAACTAAAATAATTTACAGCAAATTAAATTAAAATATGACATTGCTAAAATTTATTATTTACCATGAAACTTGTTTCACTTCAACTGCTTATCATCGTAAAGTAAAAATGGGCCAAGTTTGAACGTATGATGCTAATAATTTGCCATCAATGTAATAAAAAAGTAAATGAAATCAACAGACATAATACTTTTAACATGGGAAAACAATTGCGATAAAAAGTTAAAACGTTTGATAGGTAGCTGCAGCCACTTGCTGTATTTTATGCTGCTGTACTAGTGGATAATGTCATGCATTACTTTGCTTATTAATCTATTTGAAAGTGGCAAGATACGAATGTTATAATAGTTTATAATGGATACATAATATATTACATATTGTATACAGAGATTATTTTTGTTATAAAAAGTAAACGCTACATTCCGTGGATTGTATTGTTCCCACTCGGTTAATCAAACTTATCAGTATTATTTATCAGCTTTTATTTATTATTACTATTATTATCACCGACAAAATTATGTCATTTCAATTTGAGAAGACTGTACAGAAATTTATTAACAGTCAATAAAACATGAGTTCTTGCCTTGCAAGCAATACCCAAAAAGCAATAGTTGATTTTCATTGAGTTGGTTGGAGGTACAATAAAACACATTAATTTATTGACATTGGCCGTAGAATGTTAAGTACACAAACTATATGGCTCTTTGGTCGGGCTCGCATGTAAAGAAATTGCCACTTTTACATCTCGCAATTTTATAACTAAACATTACTTCCCAAAGTGTTTTTGGACATATACAAATGGAGAAACGAGTGACTCACAGGAAATTCCTGTGAATTACAGTCCAACTGAAAGTGCTGTGCTATTGCAAGTGAGTGAGTAGTAGGGTTACATGCTAGGTAAACAACGGAGGGAGAGAGAAAAAAAAAGTCCATGCATGCTCCGCTATTTAGTCTGAAATGTTTTACGAGAGTGGGCCCCTGTATAACTATCTTACAATCATATAAAATTCATAGACCTCATCTTTCTCTAACCGCCCATTTGACTATTTTCCCTTGCTTGGTTAGTGTATGCGCTACAATCAATTTTATTGAGTAAGTGCCGCTCTCGCTAGTAAAATAACAGCATTCAAATGTCTCAAGAGCAATTTTGCACATTTTTGGGAACGTCAAGAGCCATGTTAGGAAAGTCGTCTGTATAATTTAGAGTGTTCTTGTGTGCAATCATAATAAATGATATAATAAACGATTCAACTGAAATTTAACGAGAATAGTCAGTAAATTGATGATTTTTTTACTGTTTGCTTTCCTTTATGTTTTTTACTGAGCACCTGACTGTGTGATTATCTTATTTTCCAACTTTTCGATACTTTTTTTTCTAAAAAAACGAAAAACATGCTTATACACACTACTTTAGCTTATACTCAAGCAACTTCTGGGAAAGTTGGATGTAGTGCCTTTTCTTGGATATGTACACCATGATAGCAGTTTCTTTTTTGCAGAAACTTTTATAAAAGAGAGAGAGAGAGAGAGAATCGTAAACTACTTGCTTCTGTTTTTCATGCAGTTGAAGTAAATCCAATTTGAGGTCAAATGATAGTAGCAAGTATAATTTTCTTTCTGATGGCACGGGTGAGCACGACTCCCAGCAGCATACCTTATTCTGCTTACTTTGCCTTTTCATATAATAATAATAATCGTGTCTCAGTGGAGCATTATTATTATATAATTCGAACGGTCAAAGCCCTTCCCTTCTGACTGACTACGTTTTTGTATTCATTTCCCCTTTCCACTTTCACTTATTTTATGGTGCTGGGACTTTTCTTTCACCTAAGCTTTTTCAATAAAGGCTAAAATATGCCATATATGCTTTTGTTATATTACTACGTTGAAATGGGTTTATGTGTATACTTGTAGGCTTGTTAGTATGTCTTTCTCAAGACGGAAGAAAGTTAAGTTAACCAAATACACCCTGCAGAGGAGTGACATTTATATATTAGCTTAATAAAAAACTGGTTGCTTGCACAAAACTTGAGTAAGCAAAATGAATATGCATAGGTGTCACGTACTTTGATGCTCAAATCAAGGAAGAAAGAGCAATAACATGCTATTTGACTGCAAGTATATTATTGCACCAATAAACAGAGTCATTTCCGCAAGGAGAACAAAAATGCTAACACCTTTCTCCATTTCTTCCGGTTTCTTCAGTGTCACATAACTTTTCTAATTGACGAGTTACCCCCAATCCATTCCATTATAGCATGGTTCCATAATATAACTGGCATCCCAGATGAAGCGGACACAAAAGCACACCTGGAGGGATTGGAGCAAATACCACCTAGTATCACAGCATAAATTGCTAAACGATATTGCCTTTTCTCCTTGTACCTATCAACCTATAAACAGATATTCCCAATTTTATGCATTTAGGTTTAAAATACATCCGCAACTTGCATACCTATATAGATACTTGTATTTGTTGGGAAAAAAAGTTTTGTATTGTGTTGTATATAAAAAAGTAGAACGCGATGGGCTGCAAAGTTCAACGGAAATAGTTTTTTTAGAGTTGGGTGCGAGAAAGCGAAAACCAGGTCATCTTAAAAGCTCGCAAGAAACACCATGCTGTTTGGGTACTAATATAATAATAATATATAATATTTACTGTGGTTATTGTGTGGGTGTATTTTTATAATGTATAATAAATACTGACAACTGAAGGAAGCCTGAGCAAGATTGATTTGACAATGAGAAGTCGAAATTTTTGGAGTGGTGCTTTTATAAAGAATTTCAGGCTTGAATAAATACTTTACTCGCTCCAAAGGGAAACCCGTCTTGACACTTTCCCTTCCTTTTGTTGTACATTCTTGGAAAAGGAGTGGCAGTTTGGTGGATGCTATTATTGAACAATACATTTGAATTTTTACTTGTTGTGTACAATCAGCAACATGATTGTTTGCCTGTTGTTGTAACCTAACTAGTAGGCATATAGGTAAATACACAATAGACACTGCGTAGTGGAACTGTAAAGAAGATGTATGGTTTGTCATGTGATCGATCGATGTGGCTCTGTAAACATTTTATAACATGGGAATACTAAAGTTGTTTAGTCATAAATTTATAAACATTTGCAGCAGCAATTTTTGTTGTTACTGCTTCCGTAAACAATTTTTAGATTCATCTTGAGCGTTATCATTTGCTGTACATTTAATTTTTAAACCTAGTTTTCTGAACACATTACTGTGTAATAAAAGTTTTTTTTTATCTAGCTAAAATAACAGGCAGAAAACTTTATGGAGGTAAACAAGTAAAGATGATTAAGCGAGCAGTCAAGAACAGCAGCAATGACGTTTGATCAAAGGGCTAAATTGCTTGCAATTCTTTGAACTTTTACTCTTTGAATTAGTATTTGTACTGTACTAACAAGTAGCATAAATATATATATGTGTGTATGTAAGTATGATATATGTCACTC
>JAHZMT010003256.1:0-10218 GCA_027743785.1 Sinhomidia bicolor
ATGACATTTGAATGGAGGACATGTCATTCGTACATCTCTAGTTATAAGTAATTTGCAAGACAATCAAATTACAAAGATATTTTAAAGACTATAAAACTAAGAATTACAAATATTTGATATAATTTTGCTAAAAGCTAAAGCTTCAAACTTTCATTTTCATTGCATACAAGTTGTTGTCACGTCCACCAAACAATATGAATTCTGAACACAGAACTGGTTTAGAAAACGTTTCAAAATCTGTTTCTGAGTCAATTTTCCACTGATGTAATTGTGCTTTCTGTGAATTTATTGCAACGCTACTATAATCCCTTCCACCATAATAATCCCGCGAAATTATTTCATGTAACGGTAAAACAAATAGTTGTGGAAGAGCTATATTCTTATCATTTATCATACAACTCTTGAAAATAAGATGACATTTTCTTTGCTGGAAGCTAGAATCTGTGTATATCAGACTGGCTGCCATGGGACCTTTATGGTCGAAAAGATCATGACTTCCAAGAACTTGACCAGTTTTAGGATGAAGAATTTTCACTTTGTAAGAATCTTTGGTGGCGCTTTCAATCCAAACTATATTATCACAGCACTTACTAAATATAGGTTGTATCACAAAATTCAAGGAAGATGTTTTTTGCCACAAAAGTTTACCAGACTTGGCATCCCTGGCTTCAATACCCTTGTTCGAAGCACACACGAAAATAAATACACGGCGATCTGCAGTTCTATTCCATCTTTTATAATTTACTAAAGTAGGACTAGAGTAAATGAGATCAGTGGAGTTTATATCAAAGGTATTCCATAAAAAGTTGCCGGACCAAACATCTAATGCAATGATCCCTTGGTCCAATGTGGACAGCAAACATCGTTCACAAAATATCACAGGACTTACAGTAGCCAAAAGTTTGTAAGTTTTTATGCTCCAAAGTTTGTTCATCGAGTGAGAATCAACGCAGTACATTGAATTGGCCGAATCCAAAAATATTACCAAATCATTATAAATAGCACATTTACTACGGATCGGGGCACCATCACCACCACCGGACGTCCAACTTAATGTTTCACCACTGACTACACTAAATTTGTAAAAGTTGCCATCATGACAACCAACGTAAGCGTATAATGAGTTTGGATGAATTTCCACACTGGCTTCGATTCTGTTTGGCAATTTTCTTTTCCAGGCAATGGCTTTATTGGGAGAAGTTTGATTGTTCCGGAGTACGTCCAGATCCAGGCAAAGAATATTTCCCCCATGACAGCTAATTATGACTTGATTCTTGTACGGGACCTTTGACGGTGATGCATCAACGCAAAGTCCCATTGTAAATTTGTAACATGCAACAGGTTCCAACGGTGACTGAGCATAGTATTTCTCAGAATTTATTATATCGCAAATCTTTTCTACTTCATTGAAAACAGTCAAATCATCGTCGTCATTATCATTTACGTTTTCCATGAGTTGGAACTCAGCGTTGCACAGCACGTCAACATCTTGAGCTAGCACTTCTTGCACTTCCGGAAGTAAATCAGTTTCAAAATTTGATACATTTATTTTTATCGCATTAGATGACTCGGATACAATTTTAAAAAGCTTTTCTACAATTCCTCCAAAAGTTCCATCATTTTCGCTCAAGATATAACGCAGCAAAGTCTGCTCCCAGTTTTGGTGTATTTCAGAACCAAACAATTTTAAAGACATGAAAGCTGATTCAATGAATCTAGTTGCGGAAATGGAGGTGCCTCCTGCTTCAGTAAAATTTTCATGGAGAATGCCGTCTTCGCAAGTTAAAGATCGTGTACAACTTTTCCAAACAGGAGTCAACGTATGAACCATTTGTTGACTTGTCACCTCAAATGGAACTGACTGATCTGGAGAGCATATTGAAGGAACCGATTTCTTTAAAATTAATTCAAAATCTATTTTTCCATTTCCATTTAATGGAATATTATTTTTACTCAAAGCAATGATATAGTCTGGATACATGAAGAGAGGCAGGTTCAATTTATTGCTAAGAACTCTAGGCAATAAAGACATGCCTTGCTGATACAGGATAGTATCGTATTCTGCCTTCAATTTGACCAGCAAATATATTTTTCCTTCATGTAGCATACATTCAGTATAAGAAACTAAACCAGTGGACAATGTCATAAGTTCAATTTGGTACAATGAGACCTTCATTCCATTTCTTTTCACTACTCGGTCTTTTCGACCTTTAAAAATAATACCGCTGGGCGTGGATATTCCTATATCTCCTGTGCGATATTTACATGGATATGGTGGCAAAGATGACAAGATTTTTTTGGTAGTGGAAACCGCAGGGTCAATAATTATGCAATTTCTGTTCACTGAACTAATCACAATTTCTCCCTCCGGTTCAGTCTCAAGTTTGATCTCAGTGTCAACTAAAGCTTTTCCAATAGTAATAGGTTCTGAGGAAGTAAGGTCTATGTTGGCTACTGAAGCCCAGCAAGACACCTCCGTGACTCCGTAAACATTTTGAAACAAAACTTTTTTATTTGAAAAATTCTTTTGAATTTCACTGAGCTCTTGTTTTTCCGGACACTTTTCTCCTCCGAAAGCTATAATTCTAATGTCTGGTAATTTCAGAGAAGTGTGTGAAATAGCATAATGTAATCGCCTAAATAAACATGGCGTAATTTGTAAAATAGTCACACCATGAGATATTAACACATTTGCAAGCAATGCTGCATTTAACTTCACTTCCGGTGTCGTATATAGAATTGTTGCTCCAACAGCTAACGCTGAAAACAGCTCCACAATATGTGGGTCAAAAGTTGGAGGGGCACATCCAAAAATGACGTCGTTTTCAGTCACTTTCCATGACAGCATTGCAAAGTCTCTGATGTTTGGGCAAATACAGTCATGTGGAACCAGTATAGTCTTTTGCTGGCCAGTTGTTCCAGAGGTTTGAATGGCGTAAGCAAACTTGTTAGTAAAGTATTCCTGTTTTTCTACTTCTTCTACAACTTGAAAAACTTGAAATGCTAAACCCTCGTCTCCTCCTGCACCAATCTGTATTTTTATTTCGTCCACTTTACAAGCTAGTGTTGTTTTAATTCCACTGTTCTTTCCATCTACCAAAATAACTTTCATTCCCAAGTGTCGTATTCCATCTTCCACACTTGCTTCAACATTTTTCTGATCAATGTTATAAAATGCATTGCCACTTCGAAGAATTCCAATAATTAAAACCGGATATAATTTACCTAATTCACATTTCACTCCAACAAATTCTTGTTTTCCGTCTACTTTCTCTTTGTCTGAAAAAAGTTTTGACGTCTTGAGCACATTCTTCACCAAATCCGCCCCTTGGTCCAACTCCCAATATGTCAACGTTTCCTTCCGTCCTTTTCCATTGTCAAAAATAAGTGCATTGCAATTTCCCCTTGATTTATTAAAAAAGTCCTGCAGGAAATACCCACTTTTCAGCAATGACATTTTACTGTTCAATTTCGTTTTGCAATCTTCCTCCAATCGCCTTCGTTTACTGCAGGTTACATCTTGATGACCTTCTTCCTCCTCCTCCATGTTCTGCTACAAAAAATCGTTACTGTCATAAATTATTAGGTGCAAAAATAGCCACCTGTTAATAATCTACAAGAAGCTCACCTTTCACCTATCTAGCAAGTAAATGTTGAACAGACACTAACATTGATAAATACTGCTGCATGGCAGCCTCAAAACTGAAAATATTTTCAAAATAAAAACACTGATACGCTCATTGATAACTGCTCTTTCGATTTCCACTTGGCCATGCAATAATTTTATAACCAGAAATGTGCAATATTCAAAACAATCTATTTAGTTAGGCTTGTCATTTTTCCTGATCAGTCAGCTAAACTACAGTTCTTTTCAAGTTCAGCGGAGCCGGTATTTGTTTTTGGTGCATTGAAAATGTAATGCATGCATTGCATGATGCATGTATGTGGTCAGTCAGTCAGTCATCATGAGTATTTTCTACACAGCAAAATGCTTTATCGTCATAACAGCTGAGAAATATAAGCTTGTTGTTGAATTGAAATATAACTACGTCGTAGGAGGAGGAACAGTATTAGCACGTATTAGTATAAAATAGTCAGTCAAGTCAGTATTATTATTAGTCATGTAAGTAGAAGAACCAGTTTTTTATACTTACATAAATACAATACATATTTAACTACCTATTTACCTATAAACCTAGTCTTTTTCTGTAGCCTACTAGTATACTATTGTCTCGGAAGTTTTAATGGCATAAAAGCAAAAACTTTTTTGTAAGCAATTAAATTCATAGGAATAAAAGTTTGCTTGCACGTTTAAGTTGAGTGTACTGTCCTGTGTGAGTGAACGTCAAGTCAAGTGAGCTCGTGAGCTGCGTATAAAATTCCAATGCACACGGCACGCGCATTAAAATCTCGAAGGAATTTTGTTTAAATTAAACAAAAAGTATTTTGAATTACATGGAAACTTTTGACAGCAAAAAAAACAAAGTAACCAATAAATGATTATCGAAAGATTAAAAGTGCAGTCTCATTAATTTGACGATATAATTCATATTGGGATTTAGGACAGAAGAGTCACGGAATATAAAGGTTTACATTAATTACCTGTAAATTTTTGCATTTATATAATGAATCGGAGTCTTTTAAAATACTGAATTCAGTATCCACCAACTTAATGCTATTGCTTTGTAGCGGTTGGAGTTTTGTTAAATACTCTACATATATTGTTTCCATTGTTTCAGAGGAAAAACATGGTATCATGTGTGACTTTGGAGAAGAACTGATATGTGATAAGGAGGATGAATGGATCCAGAGAGCTAAAAGAGAAAGGAGAGAAACTTCTGAAGAGATTTCACCATATCAGCAGTTTATTTTCAATGACTCTGATTCCTTACTAAGTTTACTTCCGGAGGAGGTACAATTTTGCATAATTTTTGTTCGGAATAAAATCCTATGAATTATTTTCTTTCAGCTTTGGATTATGATATTTGAAGGAGTACATGACGCAGAAGTACTTGGAAACTGTGCAAAAGCTTCATCCTTCTTTTACGAATTGCTGAAACCTCGACGTGTCGAGTACCTGCTTCCCGATATTCTTCCAGTTTTGATATTTTGGTGCAAGTCAAACGAAGAAGGATCTCAATCATTCCGCCGTTCTGAAGTTGATATCAGCAGTAGTTACATCAGTCCTAGCATTAGTAGCGATGACGACTTTGGTGATGATCACTATGACTCAGATGAAGAAACATTTATTACCCAAAAACTTGATTTACGAACTCTTCGTTTGGTGTGTAGATGTTGGAATAATGTAGTCGTTAAATATTTACTAAATCACCATAATAACTTTCAAATAGACGACGTGGAAATTAAAGATCTTAAATTTAAGGAGCATCATGACAATGATTTTTCTGATAATGACTCCTCATCCAGTAGCGGATATTTTACAAAAAGGAAACCAGAGGACCATTTAGTACTATTTAAGGCTGATGACGTAATAAAAATGGAAGAATTTATGGAAACATTTGAAAAATATTTGCCGAGTAGAAATCCTCTATTCCATAGGAACCTTTTAATTGAAGACCCGTCTAGAAGGAACGCTTCAAAGGAGCAAGTTCGGTTATTTTGGGAAAGTGTTACCCCTTTTCTTCAAAAATACGGTGAATATGTTTGGTTTTGTGAAATTCGAATTCGGAACAATATTACGGGTTATTCATACTATTTCATAGTTCGGGAATGGTTGCAACTCATGCCAAACCTGGTAGTGCTCAATTGGACGTATCCAATAAAATGGGAAAACTTGAAAGATTCAGAAGGTCATGAGTTTGGCTCACGTATTCCAATATTTCTCAAGTGCAAGCTGGAGGATAAAGTTAGGGAAAATCCCCTATCTAAACTTAAACACCTTCAAGTTTTTAAAACGGATGACTTGCCATATCCTATTTTTAGAGAGTTTATAAAAAGAAATGATCACATCAGTAAGTTACAATTTTACCGTAAATTTCCCCCACCTCCACAGTACCAAGAGTTTTACGAGTACGACTTTGCAAACGGTCTTAGGAACATAACCGAGCTTTCCATGATTCTGTGGAGAATAGAAGAAATACAGGAGCTGGAAATCAGTTCTACCAATTCTTCATGGCCTTTACTACAAAAACTGAGAATGTACTGGGGAGAGTTCAGTACCAACTATGACGGTTACTATGTATGGTCGCAAGTTTTCAATTTTGTTTCGAAAAAGTGTTCAAAGGGAGCGTTAACAGATCTTACTTTAGGCTTGCCTAATGCTGAACTCCAGCCATTGTCAATGTCAAAAGATGACAATAATGTATTCAAAATACCAACTTCTTTAATGCTTGATACTCCCCAACTTCGCGTTCTCAAGATGGTTTTACCCTGTGAGCACGTTAATTTGGACTTTGTGTTGTCTTTAAAAGATTCACTGGAGGAGTTACAAGTTGGATTGAAATGTGAAGACAACAGACCGCTTGAGTCGAATGCTTGTAGATCGAAACACAATCCAATTATTAAATTTGACGGTTTTAATAGTCATTTTTTGGAGTCTAACATTTGGAGCATGTTTCCAAAATTGAAAATTGCTGTTTTAAAAATGAATTACAATTCCACCAAAGGTTACATGGTAACACGTCGATTTTATAGGGAAGATGCTTTGACCCTAACAAATACGGAAAAAGTGTGATTGTCGTGAATTTAAGTTCTAAAATATTGTGATAATTCTGCATAATAGCATAATAATGATACTCCAAACTTTTTTTGTGATTTCAAGTTCAAAATACGTGTACTTTTTTATAATCTAAATGATGATTCATTCTGAACTAAACTTTGAAAATAAAAATCTATTTGTATGCTAATGAATGCTTACAATTATCATTCTTATCAATTATCCCACTTTATTTACTCAGCACATCATTATTCACAAAAATTAAAAGACTTTTAACAGCATAAAAATATATTAGTAAAACCAAAAATTAATCCCATCCACGTCAGTAGTTTATGATCATCCTGATTATTCCCTTAAGCTTTGCTAAGGCAAAACACAGACTAAGCTTTAAATGACATAAGCACAGACCCAGTCAAGTTACTAGTTAACCCTAGTACGGTAAGACATGTTGCTTTTTGAATCCCATAAAATCCACCACTGGTGACAGCTTCCACCTTAAAGCTGTTCAGCAGCTTCTGTACAAGTTTGTTACAACCAAATTTGCGTCTACTTTGTTTCTTCAAAAACTCTTGAAACTTGAGGCTGTACTCATTAACCATTGCAGTGAAAGTGACAAACACTGCAATTATCCCTGCCACACAAAAAGCCATGGTCACCCCGCAAGCTCTAATAGTATAGTCATCATTAGTTGCTAATCGTATGGATAGAAGCGTTCCAAGAACCATCATGAAACTTAAAATGGACTTGAGAGGAGCTATATAGAATTTTCCAAATACCCCATTGTAGACCGTGGTTAAAATACGAAGCGCAGAATAAATTAGCAGACTCTCCTCTAGTCTTGACAAGAAGCTTATTTTTTCTTTCCGAAGTTTCAAACGTTTGCTCATCAACGTGACTACGACAGTTTTGTAGGTGTGCATGAACGACAGGNTTTTTCTTTCCGTAGTTTCAAACGTTTGCTCATCAACGTGACTACGACAGTTTTGTAGGTGTGCATGAACGACAGGTTGATATGCAGCATGATGAAAAATGTTCCCCAAAGTGTTGACATAAACCAAATGTCCGTTATGATTGACACCAAAGAAGCTATAATGAAACTCCACGGTTTTATGACGATGAAGGGCAAGTGGCCAAATTTGTATGGCTGCCCAAGCAATAATATGAAAAGGGGAGGAATGACAGTAAATAGGAGAGTAATAAAATAGATAGATATAAGATGTAGTATCATTGTGCGCATTTTCTGCGATTTCAGAAAAGTCTCCGGTTCAAAATGACCTAAACCAATGTAATCCTTTTAAAAACTATGGTAAGTGGTACAACTTATTGTTATATATTGTTCTGTAAAAAAGTATTTGTCTTACTTAACTCCAACTTTTTTGCCAACAAAATGGTTCCGTTGGACAGTTGCATTACGTCATTCGCTAATTTCAGGTTTGGAATATTATGAACCAAATTCAGCATTCCACCACAAGTCCAGACGATATGAAAAGTAAAATGGATAAATTGACGGGATTGAAGGTATTCCGGAAGAAGAACAAGAAATTGTGCGGTACTGAAAATAGTGTAGGTTAAAATCAGGTATACAGATAACTTCCACAGCGAATACCAGTGAGTGTTTCTGTTCAATGTGAAGGTTATTATACAACCTGGTTCCCATTGGAGGTTGTATGGATGTGCAAGAAAAAATCGAAGTAATGCAAAAAAGTTTTCTAGAAACTTGCCCATCTTTCATTTCTCTGCTTTATTTCTCTTTCATATTGATGGCTATGATAAGAATGTTTGAAGAAAATCGAATACCATTTAATTACTACTAGCCCAAAAATATAGTTGACAAATAATTAAGGGTGTATATTCTGACATTTTATTGACTTGTGCAATCATTACTAGAACAATAAAGCATTTCAATTAAGTCTAATAGAGAATGCAAGATACAAACCTAGGTAATATGCTTATTTTCTAGTCAGAGTGAGTATGATTAGCGCTATTTATTAATAAAATAAACGGCAGGTAAGAGCAGTTAATGACAATGCAATATAAGTTGTACATATATCAGAGGTATTTAATTAGGCTTATATAATTTTATTAAATGCAGTACAGTCGATATTCAATTACACCTAAAAAACGAATAATAACTATAATAATACAATAATACGGTGAAATAATTTTTATCACAAATAATTTTTATATTGGGTTATAACAGCGCAGAGACTGAAACTATCCGCTTCTCAAAACGTTTTAATACCTTTCTGCAAATTATGTCTTCAATTTAATAACGTGCATCAGAGTAAAAATGGAAAGTTTAAAACTGTACATTAGCAATAATTTAAAATAATAATTTGAAAATGGACTTAAAATAAAGTCCACAATCAACCGTTACAACGGTTAACGAGCGATCAAAAAAGTCTAAAAATAACCAGCAGAATTTGGCATAGCAGATATGTAGAAATTTAATAATTATGTAAAAATTCCTAGTTCGTTTGATGACGTATATTTTCATTAAATAATCATTTCATTAATTTAGTTTAATTTTGAATATAAATTTTAGCTGTTACAAGTAAATCGCATAAAATATTTGAAGACTTTCAAATTCAAATATTAGCACCATTTCTCTTGAGTTCAGAATTTGAACACTTTATGTAATTACTACTGGAAACCTTAAATTAACTAAAGATCGCCTCAATTTGTTTTACGAAATAAAAAAAAATTCTAAAGACATAGATTAGAATAGATTATTAGATAAGCATTCCTAAAATTTGCCATGCATTTAAATTAACATGTTTTGCAATTGTTTGATCAGTGCAATCCTTTTTACCGCTGCCAATGCCCTGAACGTTCCAGTCATTAGCGTCTTATTAAACTTCAAAACGGTCAGTTTCTTAATAATGAACATATCACCATAGTGAATCGATAATGGCTTGCACGATTTCTTAAACTTGGTCATAATCTTATTCTTAATTGGAGCTCCCCAGTTGGCATACTTCCAACTTTCTATTGACTTTCTCCCCATTTCATACAAGTTGCCAAAAACGACTAAAAGTATAGACCACACAATCCACGCAAAGATTGACCAAATAGTGAACAAAATAACTGTTCTGTTGTCAAGTTCGTTTCTATAACGAACTAGTACACAATTACAGAATAAAATGAGTTGAGTAACTATAATTTGTATCGGGATCACTATCCAGCCAAAAATTTCCACCACAGAATTATGAACTAGTTCAACAGATCTATAAACGCGGATGAAATCTCCTTTGGCTTTTAAGATTGAAAACGAATTGGTTTTTTGATAAAATCTATTAAACGTGAAGGAATTTTTAAGTAGAGGTAGCAAATGCAGAATGTAGAACAATGCGCACATTACCCCAAATATCACAGAGGTCCAGCCATTTACAACGAACCAGATAAACAGCAACCAGTGAATCATTAATACTAAAGAAACTATAATATTCTTACTAAAGTACATCAAACTATTAGAATATTCTAATTCAGAAAGCATTGACGTGAAAAAAATTGGCAGTCTAGGGAATATGAAACAATGACAT
>JAHZMT010003257.1:0-17261 GCA_027743785.1 Sinhomidia bicolor
TGAAAAATTATTGTGAATTATATTATCTGTAAAGTGAAAGTACCAATTATTAATTGTTTGCTCGCTATTGACTGCTCAGCCATCATAATGAATTTAAGATTAATTATAGAGTTTTCAATATTAAGATTAATTAGAATTTGAATACAAAATTTTCCACTAACAATCCCGTGCGACTAATTATTTTAAAAATTATTATGTTAACAAATTGTCTGACAGACTGACAAAGACGAAAGCTGAATAAGATTTCGTGGCTTTCGTCTATGACAGACTGACAGGTCAATATTAAATATGATGGCGAAGCTTTGTTTGGTTTGCAAAGTAAACTAAACTGAAGGCACAAAATCAAACTGCTGTTTTTGCAACCCAAATGTCCGCATTCGGGAAAATCGCTATGCTCATCTTGTTCAGCGTGAAAAACTCTATTAGATGCTGCTAATCAATTGGCCAGATCGATCTGACACTATAGTAACCCTCCTTGTCAGTGTATTAGGACAGACAGACAGATGAAAGCAAACGTATAGCTGTGGCTTCACTTGGCTACTAGTGGTAATTTCATATAGCCAAGCATCAACAACAGCAGCATGACAAATTGCCAGTCAGCAAGAGTAAAAACAAATTGTACTTCATAACAATATAAACCAGCACATGGTATAAGACGTTTGTTGTGCTGTATTTTTAGTGATAACGCCTAGTTGATACAAATGGATGACATTGACCAATGGATGTCATCATTTCACACAAAGGACACCCAAGCGATTTCCAAACATTGCTTTCCACCTTCCCTTTTGTGCACATTCATATTTATCTCTGCTCCACAAAAGTTCAACTTTGGCTTGACGTGCAGATTATCTCATCTCCAAGATTATCCTTACCCACCGCTTCCCAAGATGACGATGAGAAACAAGTGAAAGTAAAAGTAAGAAAATTACGATGTTCTGGGACTTTCTTTTAGTTCTACTACCCTGATCGTGATCACCAGCCATATACAAGTAAACTCTCTCTCTCTGCAACTATCTTTTCACATAGTATATATTACGTACAGTTCAAGGGGCTACTGATATCACACTATTTTTCATCGAAAGTTGGAAAAGTTGCCAATTCTTTATACTGAGCCCCCGCCCCCATTGGGTACTAAAGCAAACAGTCATAATACATATGAGGGAAAAAGAAACTATAAAGAAAGTACAATAAACCGGCTTGCACTTTCCTACTACTGTGATTACTTACAAAACAAAGAATGATTATATCTGTAAAGTAAGTTGAAGTGTACCTACCCAAAATGCGTGCTTATTCTATTTTGAAACAATTTCAAAACCACGCTGACGTAGATACATTTATTTATTTGGCCAGCACATATATATGTATAAATATTTATTTATGTATGCCCGTATTTTTTTTTACATTAAAGTCCTTTGCAGTTTTAATTAAGCACAACTTTAGAAAGCGGCCTACAACATACTATTTTTTTCGAAACTCCATACACATAGGTATATGAATCCCACAGCACACTACCGACAACAATCAGAATCTCCTCAGTGTGAGTGCTCCATTGTATTAAATAGAAAGACCAACTGATTGTTCATATTGTTGTGAAAGAAAGAGTGCGTAGAGCAGGCATTTCGTTTGTGACCAAGTAGAATAGGTAGTTAATAATGCATGATGATCACTGTAAGATTTCTTCATTTGATTAGAAATTCACCCCTCAGGTGCTTCCTTTATAAAATATTCATTAGTTGTTTTTCTTTGCTGTAAAGAAGAAAAGAAAGCAGTCGCTGACATCATGACAATAATGCTGTGTGTGTGTATGTAGTGTACTGTAACTATTTACCTACAACTTGAACTAGCTTTTTGTTAGGTCAAAAGGGTAAACAGGCTAAACAAAAAGACATTGGACCCCAGATAGACCATTTGTACTTTCATGTGACAAGCTACACACAAGCTAGTCACATTTTGAGCACAACATCTATTCTATTTTTATTTGAAAAAAAAAACATTTTAAAAAACATTGACAATGACAAAAACGAAAGGAAATCTCATAGGAAATCAGCCTGGACTCTTTGTTTTGTTACATCCCAGTTACTGGATGTAAATAAGAGAGCACTTCACTTTTTCTCGTCTTTCTAAATCTAATTTTATCATCTGCCAAAAAGCTGAATTTCCAAAGAATTTCATGTGTACATAATTTTATACGGCATTTGTCAGGATATTTAGTTGGAGAGAAAATTGGAAGTTTTGTAATTGACTACTAAAAACGAGTTTCAACTTTTTATGTGGGCTTACTTACAACTTCATATATACATACGTACATATTCCATGTTGTTCATGTAAGTAGGTAAGCTAAATATACTTGACCATGTATGTATATGAATACCAAGTTTCAAATAAGGTCAGCAGATCTTTTATACTGTTGCACTAATGTGTAAGAATTTACATTTTACTGTACATGACCAACATGCCAACTCTGAAGTTAGCAAAAAATTTGCCATAAAACTTTGCTGGCGCACAACAACACAAAAGGTAAGATTTACCCAGCGTTCATGTCACGTTATATGGTTTCTGTTGGGATTTATTATTGTTGTGCCCCATCTTCCCAACACACATCATGCAATCCCACTGCCATATTTTAGTTTATCCTTTCTCTCACATTTATCACAAAAAGGGTCTTAAAAATACATTGGAGCAACCTCTAGAGAAATTTACAGTTTACCTTAGCCATTACATTATTATTGTGTCTATAGGTTCGAATCTTTGTGAACAAGGTCATTCTCGTGGCAGGCAAGAGTAAGTAACAGTTCAGCTTTGCGAGAAGGGAAGCAAAAATGTGGAGCTACATATGTAGGTACACATGTACACACATGCTCGTTTTACTTTGTTCCAGACTGATACCGATTTGGTGACATCAGCCGGTTTTATGTTACGCCTAAAGGTTATACGTTCATTTTTTTGCTTAGCTGTTCCATGTGGGCGGATGCGCTGTATTAATATAGTTTGTACTGTAAAAAGTTTATGATATTTTTGGAATCAATTTAATTTTTAAAAATCAAATCACTGCAGGCAAAGCTTTTACTTTTTATTTCTACTCTTGTTGCCTATATATTATTTTCGTTTACTTTTTTCTAAGAAATACTACTTTTCCATGCTACAATAATGCTAAAAAGCACGCAGTTAAAAGTATTGCGGATTATTTGTGATGTTGTTTAGTAGAATTGAAGGTATTTATTTATAGGACATAATATATATATATAGGTATTCTGCAAGGAGGATCGCGGAGAATACACCTAAAAGCCTAGAATACCTCCATCACCACCCCATACTTTCCCACATGAGGAATTATATGTTCTTATTGAAATGACTTGTGGTGGGAGCAAATAAACTAAGCATGTAAGGGCTTTGCCAATCGATTGGGTGAACTAGATATTTATTTCTTTCCATCTGGAAGCTGACTGATTTATGGATACTTTTTTCTCCTTGCCTTCAAAGTGAAGTGGCTCCCTGGCATTACTACATGTACATAATTTGTTGTCATCATGCCTGATATAACATTGTATAAATGATATATAAAATGTCTTGTGCGGTCTAGTGTTAACGGGCAGTTCTATAATAGGCAGTCACACAAAACCTTTTTTGTATTGATTGTTGGGTTGCAAAGTTCCAACAGTTTTGACGCTTGAACATGTGTGCATTTAGTCATACACACATTGTGTATATACTGCACTTAACTCTAAAAAATATTGAAGTTTTGGTATGAATCGTAACAAAATTTAAAAATACTTTCCCGTCGTGGTTCGTTTTTTATTGTTGAAATAAACAACGGAACCTTCGTTAGTGTCAACTTTTATTATTTATTGAAAGAACAAGTATTGGAAATTGCTGTTAGTGGCAGCAAAATTCAGTAGTGTGTTGAAAAGAAAAGGATATTATCTAGGATACCACATGAGAAAAAAAGTCGATTTGGCAAAATGCTGAGAAAAGAACGACATTAACATTTACGCAAACAGAGAGGTCTAATAATATTCTTTATTTATGCGTACATGAGCTGTATGTAATCCGAAAAGTTTCTTTTAACCATCTATTATTATGAGTAGCTTATATATGTAATGTATGTCTTTGCCGGGTTTTTAAAGCATTTTTGAAACTACTCGAAAGTCAACGAAAACATTATCTCATAATGGAATCTACGTGGCCTTAGGGGCTAAAAGTGTACATGTGGCCCTACTGTACTAAACTACTTACAGAAAACGTAATAAGAAACAAATTCTTTTTTTCTCGTCCCCAGTCAGCTACCACGGCATTTTCACCCAAGGAAATCCTGTCAACATGAGTAAAGTATTGTGGTTCTAGTAGTCAGTCACTCGAGCAGAGTCCTACATTGTTGTTTATAGTCAGCAGGAGGATGCTATAATAATGTATATTTATAATAAATAATACATGGGAGTAGTACAACGAAAACCAAAAAAATCCAAGTTATGTCAGCAATGCCATGGCCAAATGATGCCGGGTTCCGTCAACGCCTTTTCCTTAATAACAAAAGTACATGGAAATACAAAATATAAATATGTCAACATATTAATATGTATTATTATTATTACTAAACACTGTAGTAGTAGTAGTAGCTATAATGGTAGGAAATATATTGAAAATACATTTTTCAACATTTTTCTCTCCTATCGTTTTCGTAATCGAACAGATAAGATTTTCACACAGTGATGATAATTCGTGTCTCATGCATTGCATGTATGTAGCAAAGGAAAATGCTTTCCTCTTCTCACAACGCCACCCACCCACTGCCAAATTACATGGCACACATATTTCTGTTGAGGAACAACCCGTTTTGTGTCTTGATTTACACGATCTGCTTGAAAAAATGCTTACAGAATTGAATTTGCCACATGCCACTATAAAAGTGTATTCAAAATTAGAGAATTATTCTGGGTTTAAGTTTATCGCGTATGTGGAAATTATCCCAGAAAAGATGCTTTTCATGTTATTTCTTACTTCATTAAAGTATGCTTGAATGTTCGCTATAAGTGACAGAGACAGAAAAGATCCATTTTTTATTTTCCACTTTTTTCGTCTCCCCACTGGCAAATAATTATACATCTACATACACCACCATCATCACCCCCGACTATTATGTTATTAAGTAGTGTTCTAGCTGTTGTGAAGAGAAAAAATATGCAAATTATTCTGGGTTTAAGTTTATCGCGTATGTGGAAATTATCCCAGAAAAGATGCTTTTCATGTTATTTCTTACTTCATTAAATTATGCTTGAATGTTCGCTATACGTGACAGAGACAGAAAAGATCCATTTTTTATTTTCTACTTTTTTTCGTCTTCCCACTGGCAAATAATTATACATCTACATACATCACCATCACCACCCCCGACTATTATGTTATTAAGTAGTGTTCTAGCTGTTGTGAAGAGAAAAAATATGCAGTTTGCTAAAAAAACTGCAAATGAATATTGTGGCAATACCATTAATCTACCCCGCGTGGCACCTACAACACCATATATTTCCTTTCCCCGACTGATGGGTCACATCGATCGATTTACTTATTTCATTCGCTCGATTGTCACTACATCTGGATTTAGAGAAGTGTAAAGGACATTGTATAGTAATGTTGCATTAAGAGCATTTTTCTTCCAAGTTGACCGATGCCAATTTACAGAAACTCACAGCATTTTTTTCTCTCTCTCTTTCTGTATTATCGCTATTGCTCAAGTTAATTGGAGAGCGACTCTATGTAATGAGTTGCTCAAGTTTGCAAGCATATCTAACTGAATTTTGTTGACACTGCATTAGTATGGAGATATATAGTAAAAGAGAAACGTTCTCCGCCGTATGTACAATAAGCTATTGTACATCCTGCGGCACGATATAAGCCGAGTTTGGTTTTATAATAGAAATATGTAGAAATGGTTTTCCCCAGCAGCGTTCAATCTACAAACTGATTAAGAGTAGATATCTTTATATTTTGTGTCGATTATACTTTAGATTTTTTTATTTGCCGCATGAGAAAATTATTGATCTCACGCAGACTGTCGGCTGACGTCTACTTTTCCCTTTTAAATGCCTACAGAACAACGTTTGACATTTCATTAACATGAAATTGCTTTTGTGGGACCTTTGTTATTAGTTATGTAGAAAATGTTGAAGAAAATGTCGCATATATATAAGTGCATATTATTTTTTAATGAAATGAAATCCAATATTAATTTGAAATATTTGGAATTTGGCGATGTGGAAAATTGCAACCGTTTAAGAACATGTCATATTTGCATAATAACAAAAGTCAGCAGTCAGCAACCTCCGGTTCAATTATAGCTACAAAATTAGAAATTTGCAAAATGTAAGCATTTGACTGACAACATAGACAATATAAAGCAGAAATATAAATAATAATAAGCTATCAAGTTTATATATAAACTGTATAATTATATTACTTTGAGAACTTCATTTGAAATCTTTCTTTCTTTCCTGTTTTCAAAAGTGTGGCTTAATTAACCTTTTTAAAACCTGGAAAATTACATCTAGTGTACACGGTTGACAGATTAAAATGTATTGCAAAGCAGCGTTTGCCCATTTCATTTAATATTTACTTGCAAGCACGAAAATGAAAGTCCTAACACTTACACATCTTGTATAAGTAAGATGCATCTCAAGATAAGCTCAAGTTATTTTGCTTCAATGTATATATGTTTGATTGTCTGGATCCCTACTAAATAATACAACAGTGAGGCAGTGCACTGGTCTTAACTTCAATTTAATATAATATGGTTAGTTTTTATGTGCGGTTGTGGCATAATTTAAGTGAAGAATTTACGTTGGTGAACCCAATCAGTAAATTTTTATCCAATTTTATGGAAAAGGAAACAGTACTTGAATGGAGATATAGGCAATTACGTTCACAGTAAATGACACGTGACTAAAATGTAAATGGAAATTAATTTCAGAAAATGTCTTGTTCGCTTATATAGTTTATAGGTAGGGAAATGTAGAGCACATGACAGTAAAAAAAAGGCCAGAGAGGAAGCTTTTCTGCAACATAGCATTTTATGATATTCACCAACTACCAAAACTACATTCTACTCTCCCATGACTTTCTGCAAAAGTAAAATAAATAAATAAGTGCAATATCCTGTTCCTCTTAATTCGATAAATTATTCTTACTGTTTAGTAAGACACGTTCTCCTTCTTGAAGCTACATTAGCATTTTAGGAGAAAGAATACGGAAATATTCTTGCAGCAGCGTAGTCATTATATACATAATGTGTGTATATATGTTGCGTCTGTATATTTGAGTAGGGCGTTTCTCTTGGTATTTTACTCTATTAATTAGGTATCTGTTTTTTCCTCTCTTTTTGTTTTAAGTATCTCCTAATTTCATTTTACTGCTGATTTGTAAAAAAAATCAATACTTGTGGTAGTGGTGCAACTTGCGCGGATAAATATGAAAGGTATTTCCCTTTACTCAGCTTTACTACTAGATTTATTCCGTTTTAAAAATAGAGAATGTAGAAGTAGAAACGAACAACTCTGTCAGTTGTAACGACTACATTTATCAATGACATAGAAAGAAACTAGCTGTTATCAAAATAAAGGCAACCATTATTTTTGTCCTACTACATACGTTGGAATATGTACCTATACATAAAAGGTAAGTTGGAGGAGGATGTTTATGACTATTACTGCTGAAAGCAATTTTCATGTTCATTTGATTATACAAGAGCGAAAAACAAAAAAAGTGATAGCATAAAACATTTCACTAAACCGAATAGCACATGCACATACATATTGTACGTCAATCATAAAAGAGAAAGAGTATTGCTGCATATTTTCACTCAAATCTCCAGCAAGATAATATGCTTTGAAAGTAGTACATATATTTTACTTTATACTTACTGATATACACACAACAATACGTGTACATATTGTGTGTTGTTGTAAGTTATTCAATGGCACACAAGTAATATTAGCAAGAATGTGTTAGAAACAGAATTTTCACCATTCGGTTTCAACACTACTGAGTGAGAAATATTATTGTTTTTTTAGGTTTTTTGGAAAGCAACTGATCCCTTTCAGTTTCCACCAAAGGTTCATCCACCCCTTACATAAAACAGACAAAACATATACCTACGTGCATATATATATGCTCACTGTTGGATACATAAAATACACAAGTGCACTCTGTTATTCGATTACCCCTAATCCCACAACTACTACCTATATTTAGAAAATGGGTGTGCATTTTTATAAATAGGCGTGTGTCGACCATAAGATGACATGTAGCCCATAGACCATGAAAATGGTACTTACATTCTTACAAATAGTTGTGTATTGTGTGTATACGGTGTGTGGTTTCTAAAATGGGAACAGAAAGCACTACTAGCAACAAAGGCCATCAGCAGCGTCTTATAATGCTTCTTCTTACATGTTGGTCTTTTCAGAACGGCGCTCTTCCTTTCTTCAGAGTGGGAAGGATGCGCGACAATGAGGAATTACGTGGTGTTAAGGCAGAATCTGTCGCCTGTCATAACAAATAATTGGCAGAAGTGACTTTGATAAATGTTTAAGAGTGGCTCATGACATTTTCTCCAGAAGATCGCATCCTATCACACCATTGCACACCGCCGGTACACACGTTTAGTAATTTACTCTTATTACGCCAAGAAAAAGGTTATGAGTTTACTTGTAGAGTGGTAATAGTAGTAGTAATAGTAGTGAGTAACCAAAGTTTACGGTTACGACGATGTTGCTTTCTATATGATTCATTATTCTCGGAGGGAAACAAACAGCAAGAGCAACACAGTTGTAGTAAATTGTAAAGTGGATATTATGTTTCTGTACAAAATAATAATAATAAGAAGAATCGCAATGAGTAGTAGTGTAGAACTTGAGCTAAAGGTAATAACAAACTTTTCCCTTTCTGTAACATAAAAAGTCAATCATGACTTGGGGATTACAATAATACAATTTGACAGAATAAAACATTTTATAGATCCTTCTGCTGCTCCTGCCATTTCTAGCTTTTGGTCGCCAAAATTGTTTCATTCTGTTAGGTATTTCCGCTTCTCGTGCCCCATAAAAAGTATATACCTATGTAGATAGATCCCGGTTTGGTTTGTTAGGTAATGAAAAACCCATAAAATAGTTTAGTTCCAGTTGGCATAAAAGCGCAAACAAAAATATAAGCTTTTAGTTTAAATGTTCCATAACCCGACATAATGCCGATTGAAAGGGGATAAACATACTCTTTGAATTGCTTATATGCATATTTAGGCTAGCTTAAATATTACAATATTTTAGAATGCAATGTTAAAAATGTAATACAAAAAAGCAGAGTAAATTCTCTGTAAACTTTTTAAAAAATATGTGTTTCAAAGCATCATTTGTAATACATGCCATGTCATAGTGTCTTTACTGCCCGCAGTATTACATTTTTATTTTTGTTTCTTCTGCTGTTGCCGGTTCAAAATGAATAACTGAAAGTTGCAAAAAGACACGAAACAAACTATACCCTCTGTTACAGGTATATCACTGTATGAATTTTTAATTTTCAATTTTCCATATCTCTACTTCAAGTATCTTGAGAGCTGGAATGGAAGCCAAGGTTGAAAAGATAAATTGCACCAGGATTTATAATACGTTGAGTGGATGAAAAACTTTGTAATAAAATCTATCTACATAATCTAGTTTTTTTACTATAAAGAGACACAATCAAGTTCACCAGAGGGAGAGACTGGAGAGAGCATGTTTTTCTTTGAATCTGTAATGTACATCTTGCAATAATAATAATAAAATTTCATGTGGGTGCTGCCAGGCCTCTGTTGTTTGCTGGTATTAGGTTTTTTTCGCGTTATTGCTGCGAAACAAGGAGCACATTTTTAGAGGAAGAGAGAAAGTATTGCATTTTTAAGGAAGATGAGCAGAATCTTAACTAAGATCTGCTGATTTTGTCTATGTGATGTAAGTAGTTTTGCATTTTTTCTATTTTCTCCCAGACTGACAGTGACATTTTTTGTTGTTGATGAGAGTGAAAAATGGAGCAAAATATTAATAATAATAATAATAATAGAACCTAGAAAATAAAGATGAGTGTTTTTCGTTGTTGTCCAATAAAATGAGGACTTTATGTACTTGTCACTGTTGTTGTGAGATGAACTAGACACAAAGTAGAACTCTCTATAGTTTAAGTTTCTGCTTTTTGCTCATAAATATATCTTTTTTTAAATTAAATTAATATGCGTGTACACAGACACAAGTTTCCCATGTCTAATAATAATTAATGAATATTCAATTAGTTTACTGAGAGTACTATTTATAAAATAAAGTTAGTGTTGATATAAGCAAATTTTTACAGTTTAAAGGATTACCTTCTTTTTAAATGCGATTATTAAGTTTTGTTTATTTTTAACTTTTAACTTTATATTGGCTTATACATTATATGCAGTATGTGTATTTAGCTACTCATCTACTAAAAGTAAAAATAAATAAACTTTATTAATATTATGCATTACTATTTGTTCATGCAATAAACATGGATAGTTGAAAACGAGATATTTGGATAAATCTTACCTGTTGGATAAATGACAATAATCCGAGTATTATTTTGGCCTATAGGTGGAATTTTGTCAGAAACAGTCCAGGAGTTGCTCATATTTGAAATCAAAAATGGAATGACGATGGTGATAAGTACAATATTCTGAGCAAGTCTTTCAAATATTGGAGAGTCCCCTATCTGTCCAATGCGTTGGAAAAAGTAATACTGTATGTTTTTTCCAAGAAAAAAGGTTTTTGTAAAATCAGATCTTCTTTCACAAAAAAACCTTTCTATTTTGTAAATTACATCCAATAATCCTAACTGAATTATAAATTTGCTTCCCTTTGAATTATTTGAAAATGTATCAGTCTAGATTTTATCAAAAAATGCTTCTATCCTGTCATTCACAATACTTGCAAAGATTTTTCTTTCCTTGTTCTCCGAATTCCACTATTATTTTGACTGGAGTTTTGAAAATAGGTACGCTCACACCATTCCAAATTTTATTATTAAAGATCTAAATCTACAATAAAGCAATTCGTCTTATGAATCTATTTTTATTTGTTTCAGATTCCTTTTTTCGTGATTCTTTGAGAATAATTTGAAATAAATCAAATAACCTTTCTCGCTGTTTGGAATCTATCCAAGTCAAACTTTTTTACGAGGAAGAGTCGAAGGAAATTGTGCTATTGAAAAAAATGTAGTTAAAAAGGTATTGATATGTATCCAAATTATTAGGATGCTAATATTAGTTTCAAAACGACAAAAAATTACTATTATAGGTAGTCGTGCTTGTGACAGAAAAAATCCAAACAAGAAACAGAGAGCTATTCAAATTAAATTGAATAAAGATTGCATGCCTTGCATACAAGTTGTATTTTGAATAATTCTGAAAGCTGCATTCATTCTGTTTGTCAAAAATATAAAAAGTTTTCATTCAACAGTTCGTTGCTGGCGTTGTTCGTTCTTTCACGTACGTGTGTGTTTGGTTTGAGTAGGTAGATACAGTATGTAGTACAGAGAATTCAGTAGTAGTATAGCAAAGGAATTTTATCAATTCTCTCGCTTAATTTTCTCTTCTTCTGATGTAAAAAATTGTTTTGCAACAGGATATTATTTCAAGTCCAATGCGACGACTACTACTGCAAAGAGAATGTGTTTTATGTTCCCTTCAGCATAAGTATATGAACTCTTGTTACGACACTCGTATTCAATAGTGTTGTATAATATTACACAAATATAATTTACAGCAAGTTCTTTTGAATTGAAAGAGACGTCGATTTCATTGAATTTTTTTTTAGTTTTTCGCAAGGGAGTGGGCTGGCAAATAAGTTTGCTCATTACTCGATGCTGTTGTTTTCAAAGGTGGACTGTTGTTGAATCTTTAGTATTGTAGTAATATGTTGGTTTGCTCTTTATGCTTTATTAATCCCTTGATTCCCAACATGATAAAAATAATTGAATAATTGAAAATTTAAATTATTTAGGAAAACTGGAGCAGGCAAACAAATGTAGAAATATTTTATGTCTGTAATTTCTTCTACCCAAGCACTGAGTGAGTTAATACATATTTAGAGGAGTGATGACTATATATCACAGAAATTTCTGGGATGACGTTAGTTAACAATTTATGTTAGTGCACGCACTCTATCCTTGCGGACAGTTTTCTGACGATATATTTTTCAAAAGACTGTTTTCAAGGTATACAAAAAAGTCAGTGTTTGAGGTTTGTGACCTGTGATTTAAAGAAAATACTGTTATTTGACTCACTTTTGTGGTTGCAAATGTGCTGGGTTGACCCAGTAGCAAATGTGAGACATGTATTTATTATATTTACGTTATAACGTTGCCACCCAACTGTCAAACAACTTTGGTTAATGGTTTGGCAAAGTTTATCCATTCATGCTTTCACGAGATATTGTCACCATTTACACATGGTCAAGTCGAAGTTTACGTGCGGTAGTGGTTGGTTTGGATAGTTATGATGATGAATATCTTATTAGGAGAATGACACTGGTGACTGGCGAGCCGTACGTAACAATATAGCAAAATTGCAAATTTTCAAGAAAGCAACGGCAGAAAATAGGTTTTCTAACAGTCTGTGTAGTTATTTATATTTTTGGCACTACCTCTTATGCCTAAACAGTGTGTAGTGTGTGTACTCAATCAGCGACCTATATAAATCATCCAACCAAATATTGATGGATATATATGCTTTTTACACAATTATAAAAGATGATGGTTCAATTTATGTTTTATGCAAAATGATTTTGTTTGCACTTTCACTGTCATGTATATTTTTGGTTGAGTAGATTAACGGTTTAAACTGAATTTGTTTGTATCCTTTCTCAAGTTTAAAATTCTGCTGAAGAAACAAGATTGCTAAATGCAGAAATGAGAATTTTTGTGTGTGTGGCTGAATTACGTATGAAAATCCTTTAGATTATTACAATATTTCCAATTGACCAAACAGTGTCGTCATGATTGATTTACTCCATTTTAAGGCTAAACATCTAGTTTACTTGAATTTTGTTCATCAAATGAGTACTCCCTGAAGATTCGTTTACTCCAATTATTTATTTGCACTAGCGCACTACACAGATTTAACCTTTTAGTATACTTTCACACAAAAACACAATAAGCAAAATTGTTGGTTTTTCACTTCTAAATTGTCAAACAGTTGACCAATACAACCATCTCATATTACCCACCCACCACAAACAACTCATTTTGGCATTTGCTCATCATTTCACCAAACATACAAATCTACAACGGGGTATTTAGTTGGCGTATTTTATTATTTTTCAGATAAATACCAATTATTACATTGCCGTTGTGTATTTTAAAATATTTATTTGTGTATGCAAAATTTTGAGTATATTAAACCAGTAATTATGAAAATTGGCTTTCCGATTTTTTTCCCTAGAAAGATATTATCATTTCTGCGTGGAGTAGTGGAAGCAACGTACACACTTCTCTTGAGCTGTCTGAAACTCGTCTGAGAAACTAAACGCCCGGCAACCGGGTTTTATACTTACTCTTTACGTGATTCACTACCACCACACACCGACCGAACCGACAAAACAGACCAAAGCTCATGAAGGCAGAGCAAATACAAAAAATAGCCCATGTTGCATAGTATTATTATGCCTGTCGGTGGTGCTGATAGTGTTTACATTTAGTTGTCTACTGGGAGTTTGCCTCTCGTTCTCTTCCTTTTTGCCTTTAAATAAGAATAATATGGTTTATTTTCACTGAACATATGCATATACATGCATTTAACATGATTCACAACACAATTTTATTATGATTTTAAGCAAACGATTATTTCGGTAAGTTGACTTTGTCCATGAGAATCTTTACATGAAAACGTGTACAATATAATAAATATTGCAGTTTATAAAGAAACTATAATACATGCAGCTCTTTTTTAAATAAATATGATGTAGGTCACATAGCCTTTTTAAAAGTACTGTGTAACAGTAGTTTCATACACTACTTAAAGTTTATTAATATAGCAGTTTACTCGTTAAACTCGGTATTTTTTCGAAAATTTTTTAAATTGTAGAGCTGAGTAAACAAGGTTTAAAATCCTTAGGAAAGGACTTAAAGAGCGGTTTTTAAATTGGAGATAGGAACTTGTAACTTTAATTCAATGAATTCTAGCAACAAATGCAACATTAACCGGTACAGATGGTTACTACGAATTAAAATTTTAAAATAAAGTACATTTACAAACTTGTGATATCTGTTTTCTGGCCGATTTCGCAGCAGTAAGCATCGAAAATATTTACATATTTTGAAAACTTGAAATTGCCTCAGAGAAAAAGTTCTTTTCCAACATAACTTATTCAAAGAGTTTCCATGTTTACTACGACAAATTACACCAAATAACAAAAAAATTAATAACTAGACAATGTCAACGCTAGCTTTGTCTCCATGGCCTTTAGTTTACGTATTTACTACGTACCTATTAATATATCGGATCTGCTTGTATAAATGATGTAAAGAAAACATTTTTAATGCAAGATCGATGGATTAAATGAATCAAAATAGATCTATATTAGGTCTCCCGTTCCTCGAGACCAAAAAATATCCGTGGTGAAATTAATGCACCCAGAACAGGAAATCTGCAACTCCTCATCCGAGATTCTGAAAGCAATGCACCCGATCAATTTACACAATCATGTTAACCATGCAAAGTATTTCAATACCCACTGATGCAAATGATTCAATGACCTAATACTCCATGAAAAATCAATTTGATGGTGATTTTCGTATTTAGGAGAATTGCTTTTGACGTATAAAGGAGATCATAATTTTGCAATTGTTCTCTTTGTAAAATCATTGCAGAAACAAGAATCATCATCACAATGATTTCACATTGACATTANAAATCAATTTGATGGTGATTTTCGTATTTAGGAGAATTGCTTTTGACGTATAAAGGAGATCATAATTTTGCAATTGTTCTCTTTGTAAAATCATTGCAGAAACAAGAATCATCATCACAATGATTTCACATTGACATTAATATTGGTTTTTGAACAATTTTGCTTGGCTAACATGGTTGTGTAAATTATTCGGGTGCAGTACTTTTAGTGATCCAGATGAGCAGCAATAGATTTTCTTACTCTGGGGAAAGCCGCGAACGTAAATTTCACCTCGGATTTTTTTGGTGTCGAAGAACGGGTGGCTTAGTTTTGAGCCGTTTCGAACATTTATTTCTATCACGAACCTTGCACTTAAGGTAGTTCAAAGGTAATCCAAGAAAACATAATTCGCTTAACTGACGGCGTCAGGGTGCACTTCTGTAAAAACTGAAGAAAATTCTCTATACAAATGTAGAGTTCATTGGAATTCACACTTAAATATTATATGCTTTAGTCTTAAATATTGATTGCTGTCATTTTTGTTTTAACCTCTTTTATAAAGTATGACTCATAGTTCGAAAAGTTTCAATAATAATTGTTTCACTCATCTGTCAGATGGGACTGTTATTGTGATTGTGACATGACTGGAGCAGAGCACAGGTCATTTCATTTCATTTCTACACTGTAACGAAACGGTCTCCAAAAACAAAACCCACATAAATACCTACCGTGCAGTTGTATGTACAAGTTTTATTTAATGTTTCAAAAAGCATGCCTATCTTGTTGTAGGCTACAAGTTGTAGCCACCCACAAGCATTTAAAAGCATTTGTAAGTAACATGTAATACAAGACAAGCACACAGCAGACAAAACTAAATATGGTTACTGTTACAGGTTTTTTTTCTGAAACAAGCATGCAAGTTGTTGAATGTGTAGTGTTAGTGTGTAGTTGGTCTTGGTAGTCGCTAGTCGGTGAAAGTGTCAATTTCACATTCACACGTCAGCAAAAAATAATTCCATCCAACATTTGTATAGTATGTATATAAATAAAAACAAGAGTTTTTTTCAATTTTATAACATTGGCTAGTTTTGGTAAGTTTTTATTTGATATATATGCATTTTAATAACTAACTGCTTAAATGTTACTAAATTTTCAACAAATAATATGCATACTTTTTGAAATATTTAAGCGAAACTGGCGAAACAAACAGGACTAGTGAAATTACGATGATGCAGTCCCACAAGTCAAAGTTAATAAAGTGTAAACATATACTAATTTATTTAATGCCTGCCATAGGATTGTGGGCGATTTTCTTGGTCTGGATATTTTACAGGTAAGCTGTAAGTAACACACATTATCGTTCTACTAGACTGATAAGCCCGTAAACCTAAATTACTAGGTTCTCTGCACCTACCGCAAATTTTATTCAGAACAGAGACATCTACTAAATTAAAAAAATATCCAAAATCTTTCACTACGATCAACTTTTTATTTCATCACGGGAACATTAATCTAATCAACTTGATCGCCCTTGAGGGGTCGAGATTCTCCGTATGTATCACTTAATGTTTAAACAATTGTAAGTTTTGAATTCAATGATTCAAGTTGTCTCATTGCTTTTATTTTCAATACATTCATTCTGATGAATTTTTATTACTGTAAATTGATAAAATCTTATCTATCATTGTTGAGCTTAAACCTTTAATCTCTAGTCAAATTTGAATTCAGCGACTCAATTGTACAAATTTTTTTTATTTTCAGTTCATTTCGATGATTTTCGCGTAGTATTTGAACCCGAAATCGTAACTATCACTGTAAGTTTCGGTTGACGTATACGGTTGAAATTCAAGACTTCGTAGACCATAGATCTATATAATTGTTTAGTGATAACAGAGGTTGAAAATTCCTAGTAGTTTCGTAGTTATTTTAAGTTTTTTAATTTGCCATTTTTGGCAAACCTACCGTTAAAAATTTTCAAATTGTGATTTCGGATTCGGACCTTTGACCAAAAAAGACACTAAAAACATGCGTTACACCACACGTATAAACTTGTTTGGTAAAAATTCTAAATGGTAACCGTCACTAACGGTTTCCGTTGACGTATAGAGATAAAATTGAATAGCCTTTGATGTCCCATAGATCTTTGGCGAAAACACAAAATTCTTTTTGGTTTCCGAGAAAACTTGAATAATAAACCCGTCAATGCCAACCCATAAGAAAGTGGCAACGCCAAGTGATTTTAAAATATTTCTGTGTAAAATTAGGTTTATTAACGCTAAAGAAAAGTTCCAATAAGGTTTTTGAAAAAATCGAATACGTAATTTTTCGAAATTTTTACATCAT
>JAHZMT010003258.1:0-10269 GCA_027743785.1 Sinhomidia bicolor
GAACACAAGAACGATGCGTATAGCTTGAAGGACTGACTGAGACTGACTGTGTCGAGTTACCTCATTTGCAAATGTTGTCAATAGCATTGTATTTTCATTATCCTGTGCCCTGTTTCCTACGGCACCGTGGAATCCTTTTAAAGCTTTTCTTTTCTTTAAATGCAGCACATGTCAAGAAGTATCTTTACCCGTAAAGTATGGAATTTCGCTATTTGTATTTTCCTATAGTTATATTTCCATGCGAGTAATTACAAATTTCGCCACAATTAGCATTTTGCTAAATCTGTTAATTTCCACGTACTGCCTTGGTATAACGTTGGATATATTTCGGCACAGGCTGACAAATTTGAAAACGTCTTCTCAAATACTTGGCGTAGTGAAACTGTACCGAGAAACCCAAATCCTGTGCATTCTGTTCAACAACATTCATCGAACAAGTTTACTTCCAATTTATCTGTCCATTGCCATCATGTGCTATTCTGGGGCTGCATACGTTCTAATTGCGGGCTACAAGCAAATGGATATTTGGGCAGGCATTTTATTCGGAAACGGACTGTTGATGGGAGTAATGATCATTGTTGTTGTGTTACATTATCCTGTAAAGTTATTTCTCAAAAGTAAGTCAACTCAAAACTTTATGTCAGTATTTGTAAGAACGGGTGCAAGTGTTTCTACAGTTAAAGAAGTACAGCGCAATCTAAAGTCGCTTCATCACATTCAAATCAAATTTCTTCACAGTAGCTATATTGAACGACGAACACCATTTGTGCTGTTTCATTTTTCTTTGAGAATGGCTATCAAGTTAACACTTACATCAAGAGGAAAATAAATGTATGACACGCTTTAATTAATATTGAAATGCTTTAACGTGGATATTGCCGCATAGTGTAGTTGTGGGAATGAGTTCAGCAAAAATGTCGAAAAATGATTTCTTTTGTTGCAGCAAATTAAGCTCTTTTTCAATATTAAATACTAGTTATACACCTGTAATTTTCTACCTTTTAGTTCCTATGCAGTTAAAAATCAGAAAATACAGTTGTAAATCAATACTCGTATTTGATTAGATCAAAAGTGCACCACATTAAAAATGCAGAGTTTGCCAGAAATTGTCATCTTTTTGGGAAAAAATATTAAAATTAAATAACAGAAAATAATTGTCTATTATATAATTTTTTATTGCAAGAAATAATTTCTGTTATATATTACATTTTATTTGAGCAAATCTATAGAATTATTTTGTATTTTTTATGTCCCATAAAGCATTTTATTTTCAATTACTTTTTACGCTTTTACCATTTACCATGTGAATTAATCAAAAATTGAACATATTTTAAATCAGCATTTTTAATTTTTCCTTCCGTTGGCAAGGATTCCGCTTCATCTTTTTAAATGAATCATAGACCAATAAGAGTAGCTACTCTTCTACAGGACTGATCTTTTCATTCGTCTGCAACCAAACAGTTTGCTGTTTTTATTGCGTATTTTATTTACTTACATACCTATACAGTTTCCGGGACATAGGTACAAATAAAAGTGCACTTGTGCACTTTTAATAACATATTCTGTAGTTAATTTCGTATATACGTTGTAATTTTTATTTCCAATAAAATGGTGTATTATTCAATGTTTCTTATTTTATGTATCGAGTGTCATTGCATAGTTGACATCATGATTCCACATTTTTTCCACATCCTTTATTTTCTATAATATAAGGTCTGAAATTTAGAAAACCTTAAATTCGGTATAGTACAAAATATTTAAATAAACTATGTATATCCCAAAGCTTCTCCGTATGTAATTAAAGCCATAAATGTATTTTTACTTAAACTTCTAATAAACCTTAACATTTTCATTGGATCCATAAAATATCGTTTCCCATCCCCAAGACTAATCGGTCTACTTGCATTCTTGAATTTCATCATATACTTGGAATCTATAGTTCTCGGCCAGCATTCCTTGTTCCAAGATCCAATAGTCTGCTCACTCCATCGGTGTTGCAGTCCTCCAAGAAACAGCGCAATACACCAACACGTCACAGTAAAGAAGGCAACAAATCCTATCATCACTCTGAGTACAAGCCCAGATGCGTTCCACTGATAAGTCAGGGTGCAGACACAAAAGAGAAACAGGCTTACGATCGCTGCCTGAATGTACAAAAAGCAAAAGACAATTTCTACATTCATTGTCTTGACTAATATTTCTATAGCTCGCCACGTCGTTACCAGATGGTAGGGGTCCGACCTGAGAAATTTGCTAGTTTTGTAGCGTCGTTGCCCCATTCTCGTTTCATTGACAATGATGGGAAGGATATAGGCAAAGTAAATTACTCCGAGATACATTACCAAGCCCATATCTGAGGTAAAGCCAAGAGCAAAGCTGGAAAACCAGAACCATGCCAGGAAGTACAGTGGCCAAGAAATAAAGATGGGATTAATGTTGAAGAGCAGATATGGAGGCGCATGCGGTCTAATAAAGCAGTCAATTCCGGCTAGCACACCTATGGCAGCACTACCAGCGAAAACGGTAATCATCACCAGCTCCAAAATGCGGTTCCTACGGGCATCTAGAGTTGAGTCGTATTCTGACATGTATTTTTCTTCAAAGTCAGGAAGGTACTTCAATAGACCATTGATAAACTGACAGACTCCATTCGTTCTGAAAACAATAACATATAAAAATAGACTGCAAATGTAGCAGCTATTTTGAATGATCATGGTGTAGTTGAATCGTTTTCTTTGACCGGTGATGTGAAGTTGGTAGAGATGAGTGGGCAGGACAATGATAGTGTAAGCGGTAAACCAAACCCAAACATGGTACACTCGAAAGTGACTCCAAAAGTGAATATATGCTTTTCCTCGTTTTGTATCTATGCGGTAAGGACTGGCTCCCAAAATGTTGACGAATTTAGTGAATATTACAAGAATCGATACCATTGTGTCTGTGTACATCGTGACAGAGGAAAGTTCTGTTACATATAATTGACTTGTATCTAAATATATACAAATGAGAAGTGTTTGTTTTTCCGTGTTCACATATGCGGTTCAGCAACAATGGTTGACATTTGTGGTTTGGTGTCGTTCAAGTAAGTAGATTTCACAAGGGTAACATAACACTAGATGTTCCAGAGCAAACTGTTACAACGGTTTTGGTTGAGTTATAATAAGCGTGTATATACCTAAGTACCGCGTTATAAATTTGGTCGGTCGATGATTATACCCCAAATAATAGTAATTACACAAAAGTTTTTGTCATAAGTATAGATTTTTTTACATTTGAGTCTACATTTCAAAAGTATGTATTTTGTTGCTGCGTTTATATTTTAAAGTATAGGGTGAGACCACAAAAAGGCAACTGTAAGTTACAATTTTTTTGTAAGATTGCACGTTTCTCAAATCAAGTCTTTATGGAAAGACCGTGAAGGTTTCAACGTTATTGCTTGCCATAATACTCTATTCCCCGAAATATTCAAGTAAGACTTATAACTACCAATTTCACCCAAATTAAACCTCAATTTTCTTTTTAAAAAGTAATGTTGCAAACTTAACTTTACAATTTTAGCAAATTTAAATTTCGAAGCAATTTAAACAAAATACCGCAACTATGCCATTGTATACAAGTGTATTCTAAAGGTTTAATTTAATGCAATAAAAAGATAATGTTAACATAGTATTTTCCCAGAATCCACGTGTTTTTTGCCATCACAAAAATATTTGATAGACGTTTAAACTTATACTATCTAATTTGCGACCGAGTTTTTGCTACGATTACAGTACTGATAAGGTGCAATTGCTACCCTATTACCTTTATATCATTTTTAATCTTAAAGTAGTTTCCATTTGAGCACCATGCATCACATTATAAAATCATCAGTTCAGTACAAAGTGTATGTATACATATATTATATACCCTAAATTCAAAAAGATTCATTGTTTAAAGCAAGTAGTTATAACCACCTAACTATTTCGTGATCAATAAAAAATAAATTATAAGGTAATAAATCATATTATACAAACTTCAACAGCACGTTTTAAATGATACGTATACATAATTGTATAATAACATAACATATTAATAAAGGAATAAAAATATTGAAAAATTAGCTGATGAGTTGTCATTTATTTCTTAAAAATGGCTACCGCAATGACTTATTCTCGGAGTAAGTTTTATGTATGTAACTATAATATAATTACATTGATTCTCAAAACGCCTGTTTTTACGTATGCAAAGTTCGTTCACAAATAATGTTCATGCGCATTAGTAAAAAAGCACTATACATCTTACAAAATCTTACATCTTGTTAGTCAAAATCGCAAGGGCAATTCAAACATTATCAGCATCGCATTTGTATTTATTTAATAAGCCATAGAAAAACAAACCACAAGACACTTTAAATTATTATAATGCTTTATTAATTTGCTGAGCTTTGATATTAAAAATAAAATTGGACGCATTACCACCCAATTGCAATCTGCTGCATCAAAGTATGTACGCCCAACTAAAGATTTTTAAAGTAATAAAATATGTTTAATTTTACTGCAAAAAATGATAAATTTTTGCATTTTAAAAATTCACCTGAGCCTGAGTCACATAACATCATAGCTTGTACTTATCTACTGCTTTGGTATTCATTTATGAGCGTGTGTAGGTATATGTATTCGTATTAAAGTTCTCCTTCTACTCTAATTGATTCCCCCTTTGCTTTGCTAATATAGCATACTGATGAACAACTTAAAACTGATTACTTGATGCGATAAAGTTTCCAGCAGACGTTTTCACAACTTTAATATCTATAAATGTTTAAGTATAATGCACACTCATCCATTTTTTAGGAATTAGGTCGACAGACGCTACACACGTTCATTATTTATGTACCTTGTAAAAGTAAGATCTAAAGGAGAAAATGATGCCGTTATTATGATTGGTTAACCAAAAATTAGTGATGTTTATCAAGTAATTCCAAAAGGCACAAATCTGCATCTTTTATCTGTATTGCAAACTTGTATGTTTTGCAGCAGTCACCTGTAAAAATCCCATCAATATGTATATATGCTTGTATAAGCAGTGGCAATTAGCTTGCAGAAGTAGGAACGTGTTTGTTTTTATAAAAACAAATAGGCTATAGTATAATTCAGTGTTTCTATTACAACGTGTTAAACAGCTCAGTTAGTTAGTTTATGCGCAATTCTCCTTAAAGACAGTTTGTTTAAATTTTTCCTTTATTTATTTTAAGATAACCCAGTGATATGTCAGATTGCCTACAAGCTGGTATTAACTTGACAACTTTATTGTTGTGGTGTTGGTGTGCAATTATTCCAGCACAATGTTTTCAAGAAGTTGACCAATTTCCACCACCGGTTCGACTTCAAAATCCCCTCAGAAATATAACATTTAGACAAATAAACAATGGTTCTCCCCCTGATCCAGTTGAAGCCTCAAAGAGGAGTCTTCAACTGAATCTACTTACTGACGAGGAACCAGCTGCAGACGAGATTCTGGAGGATATTCAGGCAGGTCTCAGATATGTACTTGAAACAAAAAACGAGTGGACATTTGCCATCCATGGCACAGGTACCACGGCAGTAGCTGCTGTTTTGGATAACATGATAGAGCGCGGGGATCAGGTGCTCTCATTAGTAGGCGGGTACTGGGGTGAGCTAATGGCGAATATATCCGTGAGACTGGGAGCCAATGTCCATCAATTTCGAAAGCCACCAGGGATTCGCTTCACCTTGAAAGAAGTAGAATCTCAAATTATTGCTTTTCAGCCAAAGATTTTGACCTTAGCTCACGGAGAAAGCTCCACGGGTGTTTTTCAATCATTAGATGGCTTTGGCGATCTGTGTCGTAAACATGGAGTGTATTTGGTTGTCGACTCGATCTCCGTAGTGGGAATCCGACCAATGCAAGTTGACCATTTTAAAGTGGATTGCTGCATTGCCAGTTCTCACAAAGGGTTAGGTAGTATTGCTGGATTGGGAGTGGTGTCATTGTCACCCAGGGCGGTAGAGAAAATTAGAAATAGGAGTTATCCTCCTGCAGCCTATCAAACTGATTTGAGCCTTCAACGGGAAATGTGGAGGACTCCAGTCAACTACCGTCCACAAACTTTTTCAATGTTTTTAATGTACGCATTTAGAGAGGCGCTGGGATCAATCGCCCGAGAAGGTAGAGAAAACGTGTTCCAACGACATTTGGATACTAGCAGAAAGTTGGAAACTGTTTTAAATACAATGGGGTTGAGAAATTTTGTAAGAAATCGAAATGATAGGATGATTAGCTTATCACCATTTTTGCCACCCAACGGAAAAAGTATTAGTAAAATTGTAGATTTTATTGCCTCAAGGTACTAATAATGCATAAAATATTGTACATTATAGATAGAAGAGAAAACGTCTTTTTTATGCCTAAGAAATAGCTTCATTTTTTATTATTATTTTTAATTTTAACAGGCACAACATCTTCATCTCCCCAGGAGCGGGACCCACAAAGGGAAACGTGCTTAGATTTGCAACCTATGGATCCAATGCGAATATGGAAAGAATAGACAAATCTACTTTTTGCTGTTCAGCAGGCACTGAATTCCTCAGAAACCAATATTGACTAGACTAACCTTGCCTTGTAATCCTGTGCACGTGGCATTTTTAGTACTTAAAATAGTACATTAGTGTTCAATGTCCAGGAATTTCTAGTATATATAAATTATTAGATATATTAAACCAACAATGATTATTGAATTGATTTATTGTTTATATTTATAATATGTTGATTGCTATGAGTTACCACGCACTGAGCAACCACATTGCCTACCGTCAAGGCGAGGCTGCAAACAAATTATTATTATTCCCCATGAGTGCATCCTGCTGCATGAAGCGTATCAACGACGGCAGTGCAACAAATGCTTGCATACTAGTTGCATGAGTATTTTCAAAAACAGTGTTAGCTTACTATTGTTCGTTTCATACATTTTTGTTCTCATGACTTTTTACAATCATTGAAATAAGCATACTTGTAAAAAACTTTCGTACCAATAGCATAGATAATGGTAATACTAACACAAACCTACTTGTAGCTCGTAGTAGTTAATTATAATAAAAGGAAATTAGCTAATTGTTTATGCAGCAAATAAATAAACATTAAATAGGTGTTTAACAGGCAATAGTGGACCAATGGAATTTTTTTTTTGGATAAACGTAAGCACTTTTAATAAACCGGGAAATCAAAATAAAAAAGGTAGCAAAAGCCAAGGAGCTGTCTAACTCTTCTGTTAGTTTAGTAAACTGTTCTGTTAGTTTTGTAATTTGTTTGCTAATAAAATACAATATTTCATACTATTTTAAATTACGCTGTGTCGAAAACGGAATATATAAATTCAACGCCGTTCAGAAGTTAGGACAAAAAAGTTGCCCCCATTTTCACACTTCATTTTTTCATAATTTATTTTCATAATTTTTATTCACAAAATATACATTATTATTCACAATAAATTACATTTTCAACTTAAGTAACTAATAAGTCTATCAATGTTGAATAGAAATGAACTCTCAGCTACAGCTATTAATTTACGTGTTTTTAATTACAGCGCAATTTTGGACTGATTTAACTTTTCCTTCGAATCCTTCATTCAGTTTATTTCTAGGACCGCCGCTTTCCACTCTTTCCCAATCCCCCGAACACTCTTCCCCATTATAGTATTGAAGACATCCATCGGTCACAATTAAGCTATTGATTTTGTTGTGCCAGCGGTCTCCTTCATAAAATGTTAAACATTCCCCTGGCTGCAAAATAAGGGAGCCTTGCCGCTCGCCCTGATAATCCCTTCCCGAAAATATCATTGCTCTCGTGTACTCTTTTTCGCCCTCCAGAAAGCAGGGGGTCAACGAATTCACGTTGCCTTGCCAACTTGCATTTCTCGACATTTTAAACGTCTGGTCTAGTAAAAGATAGTCGCTATCGCAATAACAACGCGTGTGTCCGCCACATTCCTCCGTTTCCCAGAGTCGAATGCAAACAGATTTTTGGTACAAGGCTGCCAGGGATTCTCTCCACCTAGCTGGAATAGCTGAACACTCTCCAGATTTTATAGTTATTGTTTCATTTCTTCCAATATCACTGTCATTCATCTCGAAAAGTGTAACATTTAAATAACGTGGAGTTGGGGTAAAAGGAGATTCGTACGCTTTTTCAGTTGTTATCTTTTCTGCTTGCAAGGTAATTACTGTAGAATTAATGGAATATGGCACAGGACAGCAGTGTATTTTTAAATCATTAAGTTGTGTTGTTGCGGTACCATCTTTAAAATAAGTTCGAAAATATTTTAAAAATTACCTGAATAAATACAGTTGAAATTTGCATTTTTCTTTTGATTTTCTTACCAGCCAACTTTACTTCGCCCATATGCGTCTGTATCCCACAAACTCCCATTCCCTCACCACAGCGCAAAGGCTCTGCCATGTACTCTGCTACTGGATAATAGTCCCATTTTTCGTCGTGACCTTCCAGCTCCTCCCCATCCTGACAAATTATTTTCACATTGACTACGCCGACTTGATCCTCATCCACTTTATAATGTATGTTCACTGCGGTTAGCATTCTCAAGCGGAATCCAACGGCATAACTACTACAGTATAACTTTTGATTTGGAAATCCAAATACGGAGGTATTCCCATCATTATTCCCAGCTCCGTGAACCCACTTTGTGTTAGACTCCTGATTTTGCTCCGATTGGAAGGGAAGACCACACCCGAGCCATATCCCATTCAAAAGTGTTTTGTCTTCTTGGTTGTTGGGGTCATGGTGATCGAATGTTAGTTGAAAACCAGTAACAATGTTACTTTCTTGGTAGTTTGGACACATAACTAAATCTTCCCAGTCTCCTTCCCTTGGTGTAATTTTGTATGAAGAAACATACTGACTTTGAAAATGACACAATAAAACTAAAAATATCGGCCGCAGAAAGTAAGCCATTTTGGCACAGGACTAAGACAAAGTTGGAAAAAGTCGATTATTAACTAGTCAATGATTAATTATTGTCGAGCAACCAGTCATGTCAATTACATGATAGCTATAATAACAGACAGCAATTATTACACATAACCGACTACATTCGAAACTGAACGGTAAATTAGTATCAAATTGTGAGCATATAAAGCATATCATCGCAGAGATTGGGAGCAAATTTCTGCGAAAACAGTAATAAAATGTTCATATTAACCCTGGCATGCATTTTAACTGCTGTCATATTTAGAATGGCAATGCTCCTTTCGCATTCTAATCCATAAAGTGTAAGTAGAAAATATTGTGCCTGTAACCATTATTGGAATTAATCAGGTAATTAACACATTAAAAGCGTCATATAATAATTATTTAAATGAGCAGAGCGTGTGGTGTGAGAACAGTGGTAAATTCAGAAAAGTGAAAGATAAAGTTTTAATATTATTTTGTTGTTGCACGCAGACTTCATATGAAGCAACCTTAATCAAGTTGGTCAATCAATAAATAACTATAAAAACAGATTGATTAGCTTTTTTTAGTTTCCATTTTATTTCAGCATGATTAAGTCAATATTAATATTTTGATGATTGTCTCATATCAATTTGACGCTTGGTCTTAACTACAGCGTGATTTCAGAGCATTTACGATTAGTTGGTGCTACCATTTAAATAAACACTCAATAAATTATTTTTCATTTTCGTTGTTATTTTTATTTTGATTATTATTGAATTTTTATTGTTATTTATTGTCCATTTTCCAAAACTCTGTTTAGCAAAAATGCGTTTTATGTAACAACAGAGCAACTCGTCATAAAAAGAGGTTTAAAGAGCCGTAATAATAATAATACACTTACTCATTCATGACAAGAATGAGCATTTGTTTGCAATGACTTCTGTCAGTTGCTTTGACTTCCGACTGTTGTACTGCTTTAAATAACTATTGTATTTTTACATGATAAATCATCATTGATGATCATTGTATTCTATCATTTACTAACCAGTGACCGCACAATCAATTAGTGAAATAAAAAGCGCTTCATAAAGTCCAATTCCTCTATGTATGGAACGTGTTTTAAAGCTATTATTTGGCATGACACGCAAACATTTTTGCAAAAAAAACGCTAATTTATTTTTATTTTGTATGAAAAAAACGATTACAGTACAACAATGCATGTGGTTTAAACGCAATTAGCCTTTGTGATTCGTTTTCGTTTTATTGTTGGTGGCGTGCTTAAATTTGTCATTTTTCATGCCTATCACGCCAGCATTGCATTTGGAT
>JAHZMT010003259.1:0-40237 GCA_027743785.1 Sinhomidia bicolor
ATTCAAGTTCAAGTAAAGAGTGCCAGTCAACAGAAAAATAAATGTAGGTAAGTATGAGTACCTAATTTAATAAACCGACAATTGAAACTAAGATAAGTAGCGAGAGCACGGTAATACCATTGATAAATTGATTGATTGATTAAATAAATTGATTGAATAAATTGATTACCTGATATTTCAAGTCTTTGTCACCATAATAGTCAATGTTCAAAGACTTTTCGATTGATAGGTCACATGCTCTATTCAACCATTTAAAATTTTTGAAATCGTTCGAAATTCTAACGGTTAAAGTTGACCATTAAGACTTAGCCGAGCCATACCGATTCAAAATCGATTGCCGAAAACAGAATTTGAGAAAGTTGTATGGTTATCGAGATATTGTGTACACGGACGGACGGACGGACACAAACAAACATTCGCATAAAGTAGCTAAATCAGCTTTCGCTACTTAATAATAACAATTCACATCACACATGCATGAAAACCTGGGCATATTTTCTTGAAAAGTATTATATTATTTGTTGAAATGCTGTAAAGACGTGTACACAACTGAAGAATTTTTTTAAATCGTGGCATAATTTTATTTCGAAATTACAGCACATGCAAAGAGCACGGGGAATTTTGTACTTATACGAGCATTAAAATGTATGTGTGTAAAGTAACCGTCAGCATTTCCGAACTTTTTCCTGAATGGTTAAAAGTTTTCATGACACTTGATAATATGATGATAAAGCTTGGTTGCAATAATGCGTTATTATAAACCTAAACTACTACATACACGTAGGTTACGTCCATACATACGTACATTGAATAAATACACCACTTGTAAATTCCATCGACGGAAGAAACTGTTTTTCTAAATGCCTGCCTGCACTACCAGATAGATTAAATGATTTACTGACTTTTAATATATTGCATCCCACCCAGAAGAAGTGGCAGGACTCTTTTATGAGCATCCATGCAAAATAAAATAAAAGATAATTACCCTGCATGTACAAACCACAGACTGAAATTTGCATAGGTTGATTAAAAGTCTGTTTTAATACCCGTGTATAAGTGAATTTCAGTTTGTAAAACATATCGAGATCAATGAATAGCTAATATTTAAGGAAAGCTACAAAAAAACAGCCATTTAGCAAAAGTGCTTATGTGGAAGTTTAGAAAGGAATATCCTGCTGATTCCGTGCTTCATTTTTGTATCCCTCCATCCTATTCTATTTCGTGCGACCGTTGTTACCATTTATTTCTATGCAAATCAAATAGTTTTTAACAACCAGTAATGTAGACAGCAGCATTGATCTTCAAACTTTTTTTTCGCCGTTATAACTGATTCAACTGTATTTACTGCAGCAATAGGATACGACGACTGATGTGAGTTAATATTTGAAAAAGTCGTGATCCTAGGCATCGTGATTCAAGTATCAGTGTTATGATCACAATGACAGTTACCAAAATGAATTTACTGAAGTGAAAAAATAGAAAAAAGACTTTGCATGTTCTCAAACTACAAACAAAATTATTGTTTGACATTGCTGACTGCCTTCTCACCACGTTCCGTGGTCCGTGATCTTGTTTTTTTTGCTATTTCTGAAGTGTAGCTTTTTGTTTAGGTACACTCGGCAAAAAATCATTTTAAAAAATTATGAAAACGACTTGTGTAATAATAACTATGAATTTTGCAGAAAGAAGTGCCACGTAACCACCTATTACTTGAATGAAATCAAATATAAACCTGATAGTTTACTACGTTTTTGTAATTTAAAGTCTTCACTTTATTAGCAAGAAAAAAAACTCCAAGGAGAGCACAAAGCAGACAGAGAAGAGGAGTCAGCATTTTTTTTTGAAGAGATTATCGTTGTATGTCGCAACTAAACGTTGTTTTTTTGTGACGACAAGATGTACACAAGTGCACAACGCATCAGTGCAGTTAACAAGTGTGTCGTTGTCGTTTTTGTAAATCGTGCCGTGGATTCTCGTTTGTATTATTCAAAATACATAATTTGACAGTTAATATAAAATGATTTCTAGAGCACACATGACATCACGACTAAAAGTCTGGTGACTGTATTGTATTCCATGATGTTTAATAATAATATACATAATACCGTGTTCACTCGTATTGTTAGTGAGAGAATACGATTGTATAAATGAAATGAATAAGCTAAATAGAGAAAACAAAGTATTGTGTTTGTATTAGTTAGTAAAAAAAAGTTTGCATCATTAGCTTTGGTGATGATGACGCATTTGCATGCAGGTGCACTTAATTAGTAAGTAAACTGGATTTCTGTGGAAGTACATAGTAATTAAGCAGGGAGGAGATGTGTATTATTATGATTATTATTTTTTCCATTTACTGAAATCAAATTCCGCCAAATCAATGGGCTTGGAATTAAATTATTATTAAACATGACACAATGTATATAAAAACCTATACCACATGAAAATTTATTAGTGCATCCGTTTCCTCTCAAAAAATCGATTCAGACTTTTTTCATTATCTCCCAATCAGCAATAACATCGAAGGTACAGATATCAAAACTAATAAAAAAAGGTATTAAAAATAGCAGCAGTTATTGATTCATTCAGTAACTGAAACGTTTGTTTTATATGCAGGAATAGGTTCATCATTGTTATTATTCATTCGTTTATTTATTTTGCTTTTGTGCATAAATTATCCATTACTTTTCAAAACTTTTTATATTCATTCTCAAGGAGAACAGCCTTGGCATAGGCATCCCGTTCATTTTGTTGAGCAGTAGTGTAGTGTACGTACCATGTGCAAGCATATAAGCAAAAATTCAAAGGCAAAAGAACAAAGGAAAGTCACCACAAAGCGAAGTTGCTTAAAATACATACAAATGAATATGAATGAACTCCAAATTCAACGTGCAATTTCAAGGCACAGGGGTTGAAATAAAAGAGCGCATGTGTATCCAACAAATTTTTAAACTTATCTAAACTATAGTAAATTTTTCATGTGGTATAGGTTTTTATTCAAGGCACAGGGGTTGAAATAAAAGAGCGCATGTGTATCCAACAAATTTTTAAACTTATCTAAACTATAGTAAATTTTTCATGAGTCACTGATAATAGGTTGTAATGTATACACATAGGCACACTAGGCATGCATTTTTTGTCAAAGGCACGAATGCAGTTCTGAATTCTGACTTCTACTAGAAGTTTAAAGTTTGTAGCAGTATGCAAAGTATTTTGGGAAGTACAACTATCTAACTGGCTTTAGAAGCGGATATAGGTAAAATATATGAAAGAAGGAACAAGCTCAGGGCTTCCCTATCACCTATCTCTAGATGTCCATATTGCAGATTACATAAAAGTTTACTTTTAGTGTTTAAAAAAGTGAAGAATACAGTTTTTATGTTTGTTGTACACAGACCATTAATAATGGACATTAGCTATGCAATAGTTGCAAAAATACATTGCTTATGTGCAAGGGGAAGTAGAAAACAGCGCGACAGAACAATAAAGTTATTTCATCGTGCAATAGCTTACCACTAGCTTTACCAAATTTATGTGAATGATTTAAAGGAAGAAAAATGGGAGTTGAAATGATGGAGTAGGTTCAATATTCAATAATCAAACTGTCTAACATGGAGAACTGGCATGGAATGAAAAATAAAATTACCCACCTATGCATAATCATATGCCTACTTATTTATTCATTAAAGTTAGCGGATACCATTTTAGTAAGATACAGTGCAAGTGTACAAGCGTTATTATAGCTAACCACAGTAGCGTAAATTTATACTTGGGATTTGTTGGAGACATTAGACAAGCTGCACGGTGACATTAGGGGATACGGATAAAGCCAAAACAAACTTTTTAGCGTTTTTGTTTTCGTATTTATCCTTCCTTCGTTCGCGTCAAAACAACAAGCAATGTCATTGTCTTTATACTTTTCAAAAAAGTGGAGTTTTGTTTATAGCTTTTTGCTAATAAGTACATTCTTTTCAATACCAATTTGTGACGCAGGGTTTATTGAAACAAATTAATATTACACGAACTGAAATCCAAGTCGTTTTACAAATAAAAGACTTGCGCATTTTTAGAACTTGGTTGTGTTGTGTGGTTCATTGGTTTTACTGATTTGATTGGCGCCATAATTATGACTACCAAGGATTCGATATACAGAATTTATTCGTAATTCCTTGATGCTTACGATGTCTACCTCAACTTTGTTCCTATTTTAATTTTTCCAATACAAGACTGCGCTCGTATACAGCAATACTTAATGTAGCAGCCTTTTGTCAATAATGCGTGTCAACAGTTACTGATGGGAAAAGTGACATCTGTAAGGCTGGAAATGGTTCTCTCTTCACAAGTTTTGCAAGCGTTAGCAAAAAAGAAGGAAAGCTACGATTCACAAAGGTCAAAGTTTAAATCCAAACAGCCAAAAACTTTGAACAATGGCAGAAGAAAACTGGAAATATACAGCCGTCATTCTTTGTGGAGTTGGTCTGTTTAAGGAGTTCATCCCATCTGCTCCTTTCCTTCTAGAGTACGCTGTGGAGTACAGAAATTTTACGTCTGAAGTGGTATACATATTTTTTTCTATTATGAGTTTGTGACTTTGTGTTGTGTTACTGCATTTTAAATGTTTTTGACGAAACGTAAACTGATTTAATTATATACTCACTCATACTTCCATATTACTTTGGGGTGGCTTTCTCGTTTTCAGGTTACCCATGAAATTTTACCTGTGACAACCTATGGTTCCCTAGCTAGTCTTTTCATCCTAATCTTTATCACTGATTTCTTAAAATATAAACCTGTCATTCTTCTTGGGGGTTTTACTGCAGTAGCTACTTGGGGCATTACGATATGGTTCTACAATGGCATATTTTACGCAACGGTAAGTTTGTGATTCCTTTTTTGGTTTTACAATAATTTTATTCTAATGAAATTGGTTTTCTTGAAATGCTTCAATAGTTTAATTAATATCTGATTTTTTCAACAAATATAGAACGATGATATATGATAAATTCGTTAAACTGCAGTTTGTAAGAAAGTGAATAATCATTAATGTTTTAATTGATTATTTTTTGAAAAACGTAATTCTATAAAGATATTTTGGTTTTCAAACATTCATTATTAGGTATCAAAATGAAAATGATTTTAACTAAATTGAATTTACGTTCTTTGCGCTCGAGCAAAAATTCAATTTTTGGTGGTTCATGCGAGAAAAAATGTAATAATTTAAAAGTATTTGTTCAACAATATATTCCGAGTTTTGATATAAACACCTTAACTCATTTTCTTGAAACAAAAATACTGCATCCTTTACCACGTGGAAAACTAAAATACAAAGTCGGATTAGGTATATAATGTACTGTGTTTGTCAAAGCGTCGTAGTGTGTATTGAAATATAAGCATATTTTTCATGTAGAATCACACTAGTACACTGATTTGTCATTAATTACACCTTGACCTAAGCCTAAAATTTTTGACCATTATAATTCTTTGGTCCACACAATTGGTCAGTTTTGATAAAGTTGACTGTTTTATAGGTTTTTCATGCCGAAAGATTCTAGCTGAGCGATTTTTATTGCACATTTTATTTTAACTAAAAAATCCAACTAGGCTAATTTTATTGTCAAAGTTATAATTGCATTGTAAGCGTCAAGGTGTGGTAATTTGAAGGGCAAGGTTGTACTGCACGAACTTCACTTGCATACACAGGCTTGTCGCTTGTCATGCATTTTTTGACTGAATGTTGCAGTCAGGTCATATTACAGGAAGGTACTAAAATCTGCAAATCGAAAGTGTCCTCTTGTCTTACTGTCCATCATTTCATGACGAGAACACACTTTATTTCATATTATCGTTTATTCGTATATCGTAATTAGATTTTATTAGATGTGAGCATTGGGTCTATTATTTGCGTCTACCGACAAAGAGTTCAAAATAATTTTCTTCTCCATTCATCATATAATTTTTTGAACATTAAATAGAAAAATTTTATGTTCATTTTCACACTTTACAGCTGACCATTTTATGATTGATTATTTAAAAATAATAGCTATTGTTTTTTTAACTCATAGGTAATTTAACCTGCAATGAACCGCATAAGTATACATGCAAATAAATTTTGTTATGAGAATTTAGTATATCTGCGTATACTTGATCGAATACAAAAACCAGCTAATTTTTACTTTAGTCGTTAATTTAATTGAAAATTGAATTTTCTACAAAAACTATGCAGCAGAGCAGATGCACGACGATTGCCGATTGTTGCATTTGTTTAGTATGTTGTATTGAGAGAGAACGGGGTAAAATGAGATACAGTATTCTTTAGCAGAAATGTTGATTAAATACTTTAAAATAAAAATCCTCAATATATTTTCAATTTCAGCACTATCACGGTTATGCAATAATAGTAATTATTATAATGCATCATTTCAGCTGAGGCAAATCGTGGACTCCATCTCGAGCTCAACTGACATTGCGTATCTAACATATCTTTATGCAAATGTGGACCGACAACATTATCGGCAGGTGACCTCGTATACACACAGTGCTATGCATTCGGGAAAATTTTTGGCCGGTTTATGTGGTCAACTTCTTTTATCATATCATGTCCTGGACCTCGATCGAATCAATTATTTGTCCTTGTTTGGCGTGACAATGTTCTTCATCACAGCTTTTTTCCTTCCGACGGTTAAACGGTCAATTTATTTCCATCCAAGAGTCTCAACCATCTCTGCCTTCTTTGGAATGAACACAATTCCTCCAACCATGTCAAGAGCTAGTTGTGATCCTGCTACTGCAATGAAGAAGCGTTCCAACTCAATTCATCAGCGTGTTGCCAACTACCCCTTTAGAAAACGACTGAAACGAGCCCGAGATGCGTTTTGGAGAGACTTTAAAATAGCTTATTGCAACCGCTATGTGCTACGATGGTCTTTGTGGTGGTCCATTGCATTTGCGGTGTATTTACAAATTGGAATGTATGTAGAGAGTCTGTGGAAGGTGATCGAAGACGAAACACATGAACACAACTTTAATGGTGCTATTGATGCTTCTCATGCTTTACTTAGTAAGTTTTAAAATTACTACTTATTGACTGCTCTATAAAAGACAAGTAGTAGTATAAAATATCAAATAATGTTCAATATTTAATATGATTTTCAAGCCATGAAATTTAAGTAGCGCACGAGCAACTGCAGTTAAATTGACCTGTGCACTTAAAGCAAACTTTATTTATTCCTTGCATGCGTTTCTTTAATTTAGGTGCCATATTCGCAATGGTGCTGCCCTATGTGAAATTGCCTTGGGAGAGATGGGGAGAAATGTATCTAAGTTTTATTTCTATTCTTCAAGGAGCAATCATTTTATGGATGTCGCAAACACATCACCTTTACGTCGCGTACATTTGCTACGTTATTTTTCAGACCCTGTTCCAAGTTGTCATCATCATTGCTTCGTAAGTTCTAAATTTTAATGAGTGTTGTAGTGAAGTGAGTGGGTCACCCACCATCATCAACCTGTTGCAAAAAATCTCTTACCTACTTTCACTTTCTTCTAAAATTGGGCTTTGCTAACATTTCATTTCATCATGCTTTTATAGTCATATAATGGCTGCTGCAATTATTATAATGAAATGATATGCGTTGCATGTATAAATGGATACATAAACTAGCTCGTAAATATAATAGTGATGGTTCTGGTGGAATTCATATAAATCCGTGCATTATTCATACTTTTTATTTGTACTTTTTCAGAGCTGAGGTGGCGGAAAGCGTAAAAGAAGACAGCGAAGCCTTTATATTTGGTATCAACATGTTATTAGCCCTAATTATACAGGCCTTACTCACACTTGTAATAACTGGGGAACAAGGTTTTGAATTAGACATTCGAGACGAGTTTGTTGTCTACGGTGTATACTCATCACTTCTTGGAGTCATTTTTCTCATGATTGCCATTCAAAACAGAAACAAGCACTGGGATGTTCATTCGAAACCAGCTCAGCATCAAAACTGTGGTGTTGCAGAACATGAATTTGTTGAAAATGTCTGTAGTGGGACAATGATTGCAGTGTCAAGTGAAGTCAATAATGGCTCTGTTTTCCCAACAACAGCGATTAGTGATAACGCCACGAACAAAACGTTTCCTTCAAATTCTCCATGCTCGTAGTCGTAATGTTCAATAGTATATGCAAATAAGAACTGTTGTAACTGATGTGTGGGTTATCTGCTTTAGTTCCTATAAAATAGAGTCGGCATTGTGTTAGTGTTTGTATATTGTACACTCATAATAATAATTTACATGACGCTGCTTTCTTTGAAAGTATACTATATGTATTTATAATTTAGAAATCAGTTAAGCGATTTTTGTACCTGCTATCTTGAATGCATCGTTAAGTGTGTATGAATCGAAATATTTTGCCAAGTTTTTAAAATATAGTATTCTTGAGACAAAGCATTTTTACGCATTTCCACAGAAAGGACATTTTATGACACGCATTTATTAAGTTTCAGTAAACATGCAAAATAAGTTTTGTAGAAATTTTTTGTATAGGTAGGTATATCTCAAATAAATCAAAGACTACTTATACAATTAGAATACAAATCCCGTTACGTTTCACTTGTGATATATAACAATAAAAATGAGTTTTGCTAGGAAAAATAATAATAAAAATACGGCAAACGAGTTTTTTGACAAGCACCATTTTTTAAACAAAAATAAAACAAAATAAAATAATTGATAAAGATTTAATAATATTATTCGTGTATTTTTTTGCATAAATTTATTCCGCAATTTTATTTAGTTAAACAGTTCGACTACCATCAAAAAATGTACGTCATTGTACAAAAAAATACGTATGCCTTGCATGCATATATATTACTGAAGCGGACGTGATTACCAACAATAGGATTCGCCCCTGGTAAAAAAAAATCGGAAAAATATGTAATGGTAAAAAAGCATATTTTTGTATGATGACGTGATATGATCTTTTACAAGCTTTAGTGACGACGATACAGCGTTGCCAAATAATCAGTGGATGATGATAATTATGAAGATCAGTTCATGGTTCGTCGTGCTCAACAAAGAATGGTTTTAGAATTTCTGATTAGGTATATATGGATATCTTTTCATATGCTTTACTGGTTGTTGTTGTTGTGTGTGTGTGAGTGCGATATTATTCTTCATTTTTGCTTTCTTTACAAACAAGATCCTGAAAGGCAAAGCAAAGTAAAATGACTGGTGGTGACTGACATGACAGCATACTAACTAGATGGTTAAAACTTATGACGTATATAAATTCAACTTATCGTGATGGGCCACTTGAAAATAACTTGTCTTAGTTTTTGCATGCAAATAACATAATCATTGTATTGAATAAAAAAACATTTTTGTTATAAAATCATTAGCTTAGTTATTTAGCAAATATTATGAACCGGAATACACATGCCCACGAACATTTTCAACGCAATGTAGTAGACCTTTTTTTCACTTTTTGCACATTGTAAGTACATAAAACGGAATTTGAAAACCTTTCTTTATTGTATAAAAATCGGGCGTAGTACAGTCTGAAGGAAATTTCTGCCTTAACAAAGTACTTTGCTTTCTGCGGCTGTCAAAGGATTATGATGATATGATGACGGTGATCAAGAGAAGTGGACTTCTGTGTTTTGTGTGTGTTTTTCGGAATATACACAATGATAGAGATAATCTCAGTATTAACTGTAAAGTTCAAAATTCATTTACAAATGTTGTTTTGCAAGGTAACGTGACAATGAAGCCGGTTTGAGCAGCCTCCTCCTGGGAGCTACTTTTCTCTGTTTGCAGATCATGTCGTAGTCATGATGTGGTTTTCTCCCTTTTATTTCATCATGGAACTTCGTTTAAGAAATTATATTGGCTTTCATATGGCTATTGTGTTGATTTTCACGTTTCTGAAATGCTATGTTTGCCAAAAAGTGAGCATAGAGTTCCCACCTTCAATAATTGTTAAGAACCAGGAAGGAAAAGGTAATTGTTTTAATATGAATTAAGATAGTAATTGACACACAGTACTAGGTCCTATGCCTAGTACTATGCCTCCTTTATATAGGTCTACTTAATTTATTCACACAGAAAAATTGCATGAAGACAGAAAAAGTAAACAATTTTTGCTTCCGGCCCCTGTATGGCCTTATTCAATGGGATTCGGATTTCCCAGCAGTGACAGTAATCAGTTGCCTTCATACTTGCCAATGGACTATCATTCTACATTATATACTCTACTACCAACACCAGTAAAAAGTGAGAAATTTTCCCAGGAAGACCAAGAAAAATTGTCAATAACTGCCAATGATTATGCCGGCTCAGCAATACCGTGCAACACTCGAGATAATGAAGTGGGAATTTGCAGACCATTTACAAAATGTTTCCCAATGATGGAAGTTGAGTACGGAAGCGCGGATTATATTGACTACATGGATATACCTCTAGCAGAACAGTTAATCCTCAATACAAATACTTCCGTCTGCACAGAAAGTAAATAGTAAATTAATGAAAATATAGAGCACTTTTGTGGTTCACACGAAAAAATACTTTCTCATATTTAAAATACACGTGTATTTTTTTTAATCTAGGTGAGAACGTGGAAGAACATTTGAAAGTGTGTTGCCCCCGTTCTACTTTGAAGCATTCAAACTCTATACTTGACGAAGTGAATGACGATGGATCAGATATCTTTTCGTATGATGATGATATTGCAAGACGACCAATGATTACTCAAAGACCGCCAATGAAGAAGGTGCTGTCTAGACAGTTAATTCAGGAACAAAAATGTGGAAAGTCACGGTGGAAGGGAGTTTTTAAGAAACCTCAAGGAAAAATCACCGGTGGTCAAGAATCAAGAGGTCCTCAAGAGTTTCCCTGGATGGTACAAGCTCTATATACATTTCATTTACACCTTGAATTTATTAAAATTATATGCTCTACTAGTATATATATTAAACTCATAGGTTGCCCTATTTGGAAAAAATAAAAAAATATTCTGCGGAGCTAGTTTAATTACTGACCAATTTCTAATAAGTGCGGCACATTGCTTCTCAACGTAAGCTGCGACAAATCTAAATTTACAAGTTTCAAATAACTCTTTCATCAGCTATTTTACACTTTTAGTTTTAAACCAGACGATGTCAAACATTTGTACGTTCACTTGGGGGACTTTAATATCGAAACCACAACTGATGGTCCACATGAAGTTAGAAAAATTGAAAAGATAATCCTCCACCAAGAGTTTAAAATCGAAACTTACGTAATTTAAATAATAAACTATTCAAAGACGAAACAAGTTTATTTTTACAAGTCATGTATGTAAATAAAATTCTTGCAAATTCAAAGATTTGTTTTTTAATGAATAGCACAATGATATAGCTTTGCTGAAATTAGACAAGGCCGTAAACTTTACGGACCGTATCAGTCCCGTATGTCTACCAGAAGCAACGATGGACACTTTGGAGCGACGAGAGCTTATTGTTACAGGTTTACTTTTTTGCTTTTTACCAAGCTGAAAATTGCTATAATATCAATTATTGATACATATATCTTTTATCAGCAGATAACTACATATGACATTAATTTAACAGGTTGGGGTCGCAAGTATAGATATGGATCTACCTCAGATGTACTTCGTAAAGTAGCAATGCCTGTGTGGAATTTACAGGAATGTAGAACTATTTACTCTCGATTCGCCCCAGGTCGTGTCTTGGATAGCAATATTTGTGCAGGGGATGGAAGACGAAATAAGGACGCGTGTTTAGTGCGCTTCATATAGATAGACAATCATTTATTTGCAGTAATTGTAAGTTTACTTATTAGTATTTTTAAGAAAAACAATTTTTTGACTTATTTAGGGAGACAGTGGAGGGCCTGCTGTATTGTTTGATGGGGAAAAATTTGTGCTTGTCGGGATAACGTATGTAATATTCATGACAATGCGTACAATTCGATGTGTACAATTCGTACATTTAAATATTCTTCAATTTATTTATATTACGAATTACCAGATCGTGGGGAAAGGGATGTGGGAGTTATCCAGGAGTTTACACGCGAACCAGTAAGTTTCTCATGTGGATTACTAAAAATCTGAACCAGTTTGCATAGACTTGATAGTATAATTTTTAATATTTGTAAAAAAAATCATTCTATTTATTGTTATCTTGATTATAAATATAATACAACCAATAAATATAATCAATAAACAAAGCTTCTCTCTGAAATCATTTGATGATGATAAGACAATTATTTTGCAGATAGCTAATCATAACATGTCGTTTCAGCTGTTACGCACAGGCTATTTTTATGTTGGGGATTTTAGGTTTCAATCATTGAATTCATCATATTATGATAGATCTGAATAACTGACAATAATATTTATTTATAATATTTTAAAAATTTAACTCAAAGTGGTACAAACACCACACATCTTACTGATACTATAGTCGAATTTTAGTATTTTGTAAAATAAATATGAAGTTTCTTGAGCCGTGGCAGTGGACATGCATTCTTCTCTGTGGATTTGGTTTGTTTAAAGAATTCAGACCGAGTGAGCCAATTCTAATCCCGTACTTACTGGATTTTAAAGATGTCACACAGGAAGAAGTACGTATCGATCCAAGCTAGAATTTAGTCACATAAATTTGTAAGTTTAAAGTAAGATGTTAAATGAAATAACGTAATGCACCGGTTACCCTACCCTATCCCTTGTAGTTGGTGCATCGAGCTTTTCCATCCTACACTTATACATACCTTGTAACTTTGGCGGTGGTTTTTCTAGTGACGGATTATCTTCGTTATCGATCTGTTGTAATTCTTGAAGGAATAGCGTACGTTTTAACGTGGATAATTTTGACATGGGGTAACAGTCTTCTTTCTGTTATGGTACGTTACAAAAATTACATGAAAAGCAAGTTTTTCCATACTATAGCTTTTTAAATTAAAAAATAATAATGATAATCCAGCTCTAATAATTAAGCTGAAACTTTTTGAATAGTTTGTCGAGTTTTTGTACGGAACAGCAAGTTCAACAGAGGTTGCGTACTACACATATATTTATGCCAAGGTCGATCGGGAACATTACCCCAAAGTCACTTCATATACATATAGTGCTATTTTAGCTGGGCGATTTTTTGGAGGTCTTGTTGGGCAAGTGCTTGTAACAACGGACGCAATGGACTATCACCAACTAAATTATATATCTCTTGGTTGTGTTTCAACTGCACTTGCTTTCTCTTTATTTCTTCCGCCGGTAAAAAAGTCCATTTACTTTCACCGTGATGTCAAGAAAGAAAACGAAATTGCAAATTCGTCTAGCTCTAGTGAGCCTACACCTTCAAAGTCGACATTTAAAGATAAGCTACGAAATTCAAAACGGTATATGATACAAGATCTTAAAGCAGCATATAGCAATTCTTACGTTTTGAAGTGGTCTATATGGTGGGCAGTTGCCACGGCTGGACATCTTCAGGTTATAAATTTCATTCAATCATTGTGGGAAGCTATTGTGCTTGAAAATGGATCAGGAACACAAGACTACAATGGATTTGTCGAGGCAGCACACACACTCATAAGTAACTAGCTAGTATAGCTAATTAACATTGCTTCTGATAAGGAAAATAAATTTTATAAAAATGCATCTAAAAATTATTTCATTTCAAGGTTCAGTTTTAGCTTTTGGAGTAGGCCACGTTCAAGTTTCTTGGACTAGATGGGGAGAAGCTCTTTTAGCTGTGTCTGCAGTTATTCAAAGCGGTTCACTTATTTGGATATCCAGAACGCAGAGTCTGTACGTAGCGTACGGATGCTATATGGTTTTCCGAATTTTGTTTCAAGTGATTATCACAGTGGCAAGGTGAGTTTTAAAGGTAAAAGACATACTCGCTCGACAATAACTAATTACAACAATAATGCTTTTTCTTACAGTGCTGAAGTCGCTCAGAGGATAAATGACGACAGTTTTGGGCTAATTTTTGGAATCAACACTTTCATTGCATTGTCATTACAAACCATTCTTACTGTTGTGGTCGCAGACGAAGTTGGATTTAGCTTGAATGAGCGAAATCAGTTTTTAACTTATGGAATCTGTTTCGGAGTTCTTGGTATAGCTTTTTTGCTTGTGCTTATGTACACATTGATATTTACAAAAAACAATCATAAAGATAGTTCGGCTGTTGACAACACCAGTGTCCACAGAGAAAATTAAAGAGTTTATACCAGAGAATATTCTCTGGTTTATACATAAGTAATAATATAAATAATTCTGTTCAAAATACTATAAAACTAATGTATTAAGGATCTGACTGGATTGTAAAACGACTCTTGTTATTTGGATTTGAACTTACAGATAGATGTATAAAAATAAATAAATATTTTCCTCGAAAATCGTTAAACCACTACTTTAAATAAACGTTATTTTGTAGAGATAAATATTTCATTTCTTTACTTCAAAAGAATTTCCATGCTTTATGCTCCAGTTGTAGTATCCTGAGTTTGTCATACTCCCCTCAACCTATAGACATAAATGAACTATCACACATTTAGCATTCTTTTGCAGGTACACAACGGAAGATTCCACTTCGTTTAAAGTACCTACATCAATGTAGTTTTTGCAACTTTTCTTAATCCTAATCAATGCATTGAAAAACGTGGACGAGCATTTTTAATCAAAGGCGATGACCAAAAGGTGAAAAACCTGATGTACTCACAATCATCAGCATGATCATGGTAAAAGTGCATAAACTGCCCATACGGTGTATCTTATAATAATAATAATAATAATAATAATGATTAAGGAAGAGGTGAGAACTGAGAAACATGTTTTGCTCATTTGCACCGATATTTTGCATTTAGAGTTGATTGATATGCAGTACACACTAAAGTTTTTGTACTTTTTTACCTGGTCCTCCACCTACCTTGCCATAATATTTATCTTCAAATTGGTATCTCTACCTCGTTTGTATATCCAGTTCTTGGCTTGTTCGGTTTTTGGCTTTACTGCCAATGATTGATTGGTTGGTTCATGACTCAAGTCAAGAAGCTAGCTTTAGTTTTCAACAATGCAGCTTTATTGCCACAATTTATAATAATAACGAGTAAGAAGAAAACGCACAGAGGCATGAAGGAAAACCGGTACGAACTCTGACAATGACAATAACATTTTTGTATTTGATTGAATTTATACCCAGCTAACAATACACGAAACAAAGTATAAAATATAAATATGCTTGCGTGAAGCTGCTGAATTTGATTTTCATGCTGTTGAAAAGTTAAAAGCGATTGCAAACACCGAAACGAAAGACACCATCATCATCATATCATCGTTATTTATTTTTCCCCCTTTCATCATACCAAGCATGAGAGAGAACTACACATTTTTTCGAGAAGATATAACTGAACTGACAACTAACTCAATTTGAGTAATGATAACCCAACTTTATTCCATGTAACGGTTTGCCAGATTTTATATTTTGACTACTCAAAACCCTGTGCTTTAGACAAGTCAATACATGACCGTTGTTTCGAGGTTTATTGCAAAGTGTAGACTTTATTTTATGTATTTCAATTGTCAGTAAGCTGGCAGAAAATGCAACGCGTTATTATTTGTGTCTTGCTAATAATCACAATTGGCAATGGTCAACAGCCAGACGATAATGGTACCTTTACAGTGTATTTAGACAAACCGAATAAGGGATATGTGGGAAAAATCGAAACGATTCCAGGTATCAAACCTGTCGCTTCATTTAAGGGAGTGCCGTATGGAGTACCTCCGCTGGGTGATTTACGTTTTAAGGTGCGTCTCACCTCAAAGTTTGAGGTTTTAAACATTTTTTTGAAAATATGGAAATTGTAAAATAGTAATTGTATTTCTTATGTTTTCTTAGCCACCAGTACCTTTTGAAGAGACAATTGTGCGAAATGCCACAGAGTTTTCTGAGCCGTGTTTGCAGTGGGATTTATTTCGAAACCAAAACGTGACAGGCAGCGAGAATTGCCTTTTTATTAACATTTATGTGCTTCATGAATATATAAGTACCCGTTTAGAAAGCACCCCGTTGCAGCCTGTGATGGTAATTTAAACGTTTTATTTTCTAAAAATTATGTTTTTCATGGCAGTTTTCCGTGCAGAAATTTTTAGGCATTGATAACCTTCAGATCAGAAATTTACTGATAAACTACTCATGTCATTTAGGTATTTTTCCACGGGGTTGGTTTTGTTGCGGGACAGTCTGACACTTATAATCCAGAGTACTTGGTTCAGAAAGATGTCATTGTTGGTATGTAGGTTTCATTTATATTTTTCTGCATTTTTTCAATGATTGGCAACTACAAATAGTGTTTGACTTTTTGTGTTATCAGTTACTGTACAGTACAGACTGGGTAGTCTGGGATTTCTGAGTTCGGGTGACAAACTTCAACCTGGGAATCAGGGCATGCTAGATCAAGTGGAAGCATTGAAATGGGTTCAAAAGAACATAATCAAGTTTGGAGGGGACCCAAATGCTGTTGTAATATTCGGGGAAAGTGCGGGTGCAGTTGCCGTCACACTTCACTTAATGTCACCACTCACAAATGGTACTAAAATTAAAAATTGTGCATAAATAAATGGGTACCACGCTATAAAATTTACATTTGTTTGAATTTTATTTGAATGGCTCTCAAAAGGTCTTTTCCAGGCTGCTATAATTCAAAGTGGCACGGCGATTGCTCCCTATGCAATTCAGCGATCTCCCATGACGCATGTTCAACGATTAGCAGCGAATCTCGGTTGCTTGTCTGGATCAACAGAAACGCTATTGAAATGCATCCAAACAGCAGACCCTGTGGAAATTGTAACAAAGGATGCCAGCTCAGTTGTACTAATTTCAAGCAATTTTTCCTTTTATAAAGTATAATGCTTACTAAAATGGAGCAAAAAACTTTTATTTTTGAACTTTTGTATTTTCTTAAATAGTCAAATACGTCAGAACGGAAAGCTAGTCGGAGTCACAAGAAACCCCCAAATCCCGGTCCAGTGGTGCAAACAGAGACAGCACCAGGGTGGCCAGTGTTCATAAGTGAAGATCCCGAGGTTGCATTGATCAAGGGGAACTTCCAAAAAGTACCCATTGTAATTGGGGTAAATAGAGATGAGAGTGCCAGCGCAGTCATAAGTTCGTAATTTATTTAAATTTAGCATTTATGTTTATAAAACTCATTTGTTGCACACTGTGTTCAAAACTGTACGCATCTTTTTAAGGTAATCTTCTTCCAAGGCTGATAAACGCGACTTACTCTGATGCAACGTACCCCGAACGCGTCTTTCTTAGGAAAGTTATCCGTGCATCTGGTATCGTCAACAACACCGAAGTTGCGAAAACAGCTATTAAATTTGAATACTTCAAAAACTACAACATGAGTGATATCTTGGAGCTAAAGGACGAATTTATTAGTTTGCATTCAGACTTTAGTGTAGTAGCTCCAGTATATAGGACTGCCATGTTTCTATCCCAAAAGACGTCTGTATACTTTTACACGTTTGAATATGAAGGAGAATTAAGCTTTTCGGAGTATCTTTTACAGCCAGCTTCAGAATTTAGAGAACGGAGGATAGAAACAGAAGGCGAGTCTGAAAAAACTGAAAGTAACTCAAGAAAGAAACGACAAAGCTTTGATGATAATAATGTAGCCATTGGATTGGAGTCAAATGCAACGTCGCCTATTGCACCTTCTTCTTCATCATCTTTGGGTGACTTTGATCTTGCAGATGACAGGCGTAAGAAATGGAATGAAATCTAGTATACCTATACTACTCTTATGCCATCGCCCAATATTTTTACGATATTAATTTTATGGTATTTTGAATAGGCCATGTAATCCACGGAGAAGAACTTTTGTATCTTTTCCGTTTTAGAAACCCGTCAACTAGAGCTGTAGTTGATTTGGAGGACGAAGAAGGGTTGGTGGTTCGTGAAATCATGACCACACTGTGGACGAATCTTGTTAAATATGGGTTCGTGCAAGTTAAAAACTATTTGAAGAATTTTTTTACGTGTAGAGTATATCAATAATTTTCACCATAGGTCACCAACGCCTCGAATTGAGGTTGAAAGAGGTGATCTCGGATTGGAAGAGTGGAAAACATTCTCGACAGTATCGCCATACACCTATAAAATTACCAGTAAATCAAGTCTACTGACAGCTTATCGGCACAGGAAAATGCTCTTCTGGACGTCGTTCATACCAACGGTCCAGTCTTTGGAGTTGTGCGCGTAGAAAAATTGGGTTTGGCACTTTTGTGGAAGTAAAAACTAAAATTACACACAAATTTTCAACGGGGGGTTCCTTCGTAAGATGTATAAAAGAAATTACAAAATGTTCTTTAAAAATGCATAAAGTATATTATCTATGTTTAAAAAATAAAAGATGCAATTCATATTCTTTTAAAGATAAACAGAAAACATTTTATTTAAATTATTAATACGCCATACACAACATTTACTATTTAGCATCACTACGCTATAATCTACGTGTTAAATATTCATAAAGATAATTTCCAAATACATGGGTTACCGGTAATATGCTATTAGGAATATACGATTTTTGATCATTTTTAGTGTAAGGAACATTCTAAAATCAACTCTAAAGGAAAATCAGTGTAATTTCATTTAAGCAAGGCTACTCCAAAGAGCTGTAGTAAATGCTGTCAAGTCAGCCAACTCAGTATTTTCATTCAATTCTGTAATAAATAGAAAACAACGCAATGTTATTAATTGCATCTTCTATGAGCTTCATTATTACATCATGTAGGAATGTCAAATCATGAAATCATGTAGTTAAACTTACGAAGAAATTCAACAAACTCCGAAATTTTGGTGGCTCGAACGAATTTTTGTTGGTAGATATTCAACAGTGCGGATGTGCTTTTCACAAGAGCTTCATCATTCTTTCGAATATAATCTGCAAGTATTGATGGCCATTCGCCGGGTGACGCAACATCCTGTTATAATTTATTTAAAATTATCGTAAATTATTTATTCCTAGACATTCCGATTATTTTTGAATGTATGTAACTAAAAATGAAGAGCCCACAAACCTGAAATACAATCGTGTATAATCCATGAATAATTCCGAGTAAGATCAGTCCAGAACGATAGTGGCTAAAATCAGCATGATCCAATTGTTTGGACCTGTAGCCGCAAGAAGCAAGGACACGCTTTAACCACTGCATTCGGTTCTCCATCCATCTAAACATGATTTATAAGATTAATTTCCCAAAATGTACACAATGTATGCACAAATGAAATATTATTGGACAGAAAATTACTTTGAGGGCGAGTGCACCATCATTGAAACAACAATGTAGTATGCTACTCCTTCTACAGAAGTGGCATCATCTTTCCACGAATTCATGGGTGCATACAAAAACTTCTCCACAGCATTTCCTTCCTTTCCAGACGCCCGTGTTGTGTTCAAGACATATAATGCAGTATGAATAAGGTATGGTACCAAATGCAAATTCGATTCTGGTCCACCTCCGCCAGTGTCTTCATGAAAGCTTTTCTCTTCAGCGAATCGTAATAGAAGGAGTTTGATGTCGTGAGCCCCAGATGCAAATCCAACATCTCTACAACCTGTCGCTTCCTGCAAATATGCGTTGTGTCGAGCAAGACATGCTGCAAAAGCAGATTCTGGAACCTGCTGTCCCCACAAGGGTATAAGTCCGTTGCACCGTGTATTGGCATTTTGAAGGGATGCAGATTCCCACTCATCTCGAGAACGAGCCAGTCTACATAAACGGATAAATTATTATTATTTACTGGTTTTTAAAAACGATTCTATACTTTATCTTCAAACTAAATTACCTTATGGCAGCCATATGACAGTCCACATGAACGATATTGAAGTGACTAACGGTACAGTATCCATATGTCTTTCTACTTTTAGTTTCCAACTCTTCCACCGGGCATCGCTTACTGAACGTATAAATTCCCAACACTTTGTTTGGCTGGTACTTGTACCCTTCTCTGCATATCACACAAACCAAACCAGTCTCCTCCGCTAAATCTTCCATTTGATCCAAAATTGTAGAAACTGCCGCTGTCACTTGACCCTTTTCGTTGGTCTTCATTCCCATCGTGTTTAGCTGTCTTTGCCTCATAGCCATGGCCATTCGTTTCTTTTCTTCTCGGGTAGCCCGACGAGCAGCCTCAACCTCTTTCCATAACTATAACATCAAATTTGCGTTTATTTTTGGAATAAAATACTCTTACTAAAATGGTAAATGATGATGAGTATTGAACTATGTATTTATTTTAGTATTTAACAACAACTATTTCGCTTTTTGTACAAACCTGATCATGTGATCTTAAAGCTTCCAGTGCGTTTTCAGCAAGCGATCCAACATGTTCATCGGAAGAAACTTGCTCTAACTGATGTATTACGCAAATTATCTCTTTTCCGATAGCCTCCTAAGTGTTTTAGATTAAAATTTAAAATTCTCATGCGAATTGAAAACGAGGGAATGGAGATAGTAAATAAAAATTTGGACGGGCTATTTGAGCATTCCAATCTTACCTGACACGGCACGTGATCTGTAGCTAACCCTGCCAAAAGTCGAAGCACGTATTTTAGAGCTGGTTTGGAAACCATTTCTTTCCATTCTTCAGAGTCAGGACGCCCAAGAGGTGGCTTCATGTATGGAGCACGTTGCTTGATGTAGTTCAAACAATACTCTATAACATTTCTTTCGATAGCAAGATCTTTAAAGGTGGCTCCAATAGACCCAGACTGGATATTCGACACAAGGGTACAAATGTGCTCCAACTTAAGTTTACAACAAAAAATATTTACGTTTACATTTCAATGGATTGTCGATTACAAAATTCAATTTGCTTTCACATGAAAAAGATTTTTAACAACCTTGTTAGTAAAGTCGCTGTTAGGGTCTTCATCGAACTGGAAAAAGTCGAAACAATCCTTGAAGCTGTCGAAAATCAAGTTCATTTTTACTTTATCCGTGTATGTCAATCCAGCGAGGACTTTGAAATGTGTTGACATGGTGGATTGTCGCGACTTTAATTTATCTAAAAGAAAATTATAACAAAAGAAAGCATTAGACAATATTCATAACCGAGTCTACGTATACAAAGCAAACACAAACAAATACAAATAAATATTTGTAATTTACCCGAAAGTAATAGTAGTTTACGAACATCCTCTACTGATCCCCTTGTTTTTGCAAATGTGGTAAATGCCTTCTTTTCCAGTCCACAGGCCTCGCTAACGACAATGTCCAAAATCTATTTAAAAAAATTTGACATGATTTAACTCCTCTGATATATAATAATAAATTAATAAAAAAGGGAATTTCTCCTAGCAGTGCAATTACCTCCAATACTTGATCCGTTAGATGCACAACTCCGGAAGAGCCCTGCATAAACGTCAAATCATTTTCCAAGCACAGTTGCAGAACCGGAAGCAAGTTTTGCACCGAATTTAAGGATGGATTAGTTAACGCCTGTCGACCGTTCATAATCTTTGTGCAATAGCCCAACAACTTCAAAATTACAGCAATCAATGGCTTCACTCTAGATACAATTAGTGGCGGACGCATCAAGTTCTCCAAGCTATTCAATGCCACCTAAATTAAAAATATGTGCACAATGCCAAAGTTTCTAAATAAAATCTTGCTTAACATATTTGGCAGAAACATATATATGATTAATGTCGTTTGTTTACGTACACACAAGCCTCCACATTGAACAAGCACATTTGCCAACTTGTATGTCTTTTCATTATCTTCGGGACTGTCATTTGGAGAAGCAAATGATTCTACAAATTCCTCAGTAGCATCCCCAAGTAAACCCCTCATTCTGTAGACAATTCTCATTGGCTCTATTTGGCCATTGGTTGGAAGCCAGAGTTTCTTATAGACCTACAAAAATATAAAACACATATAATCAGCAAATATTCTCCTCATTTCAACTTAAAAACTGCATTTGCTCCTTTTGCTTTCTCTATTAACGTAGGTATATACGTTAAGATTTCACGTTGACGTACCTCCTTCACCGGCAAATCTAAAGAAATAATCTTATTGTTCACTAAAAGTTCCATGCCATTGTCATCCTCAAGAAGGGCAACCAATTCGCAGTCCGTACATATTTTGTTTTTGATGTCTCTCATCAACGGACCTATTCCTGTTTCATTGCTGCTGTATGGATTTCCAAGCATTCTTCCCTGTAATAGCATAAAAAAGACTGTAGAGAGAAAGTCAAGTAAAAATGAACAAGTTTAAGGTTCGAGACATCTTACCTGCAAAAAGTCTTCTTGTTGAGGGTCCTTATCAAGCGCTACGAAAAACTCTCCTACATCATTTTCCTCGTGCACAATGAGAGAGCACAGACGCTCAAAAATAAAGACAGGCGTGGCCAAATCTTCAGTAGGACACTTTTTCAACGTTTCCACACAAACTGACATGAAAACCTTTGTCTCTTCTTCTGTTCCAGAAGTGATTTCCTCCAGCAGTTGTAGCAAAATCTCCTGAGCCTCCTCAATCGGCCGCGTTCGGTGAAGTTTAAGTCTTTTCAGAGCCAAGTAACCACTTAAAACGGTTGACAACAAAGAAACACGACGATTCCTTCGAACTGATGGAATGGCCATTGCAGAAAGTAGACGTGACAGTTCCCATACAGCAATTCCCTGTGATAGGTCAGAGTGTAAGGTCACTGATTCCAAATGGTGCAGCTTTTCAATTTCTTTATCGAGCAAGCGACACACGATTGTTAATGCTCCCTTAGCGTTTAAAAAAGCTGAAAATTCCTGTGGAGTAGCTAAAGACCGATATAGCTCCATAAATTCATGGCAGGATTCACCAAAGCTTGGAAGGTCCTCCAAAAATTCTGTTAGTAGTTCCATAATTTTAAGTCTTCTCTGAGGAACTTGAGCCAAGTCCTTGAGCAGAGATGCTGTAATGGTTCGTGTTTGCACTGAGCCAGGACAAAACAGCAGCTTCTTCAACCAGACTAACCCATTCGTATCAAACTGGAGATCTGCATTTGGTTTGATTTTGAAAAATTTATCCAGCCAAATTCTTCCGTACTTTTTTGTAAGGTACCCTTTCTTCCGCTCTTCTTTGTTTTTTACAGAGCCCTGCCTGCCAATTTTCTTTGAATTTATTTCCTTTCTACCACCTCCATCCTTTCCTCCAGTTCTAACTTGTCCTTGTTGTGCAGCATCTGAGCTGCTAACAATGCTTGCCAATTTCACTTTTGGCAGTGTTTTCTTCCAGTTTTCAAAAGAAAACTTTGGATCACCGTTCATCCATGCACGGATATTTGCGTGTATTCCTTCAACCGGGGTCACTGTAATCTTATCTCGCTCCCCCATTTGTGTGGTTCTTATAAAGTTATGTATGATTTTCAGACACGGCAACAAGCCAGTCTCAGTAACTGACGGATCCTTCAGACGATTGACAGCATGGGTAAATATTTTCATTAAACTTCTTAATTTGATTTCCCAACACGAATCATACATTTGCAAAAGCGAAGAAAGCAGAGATATTTCCTCTGACGTTTCAAAGCTAACATCCGTCCAAGATTCCTTGTTTAGAGCTACTATTACACGACTGTTAATCATGTCTGTTAATTGAGATGTTGCAAGAGGATCATCCTTTACGAAGAAGCATAGTGCATTCTTCACTTGCTCCTTCAGAGCTGTTGAGCCTGCCGATTGTGAGAGGCGAAGGAGGAAACTCAAAAACGACAAGTCAAATGGATCTCTTGGGCTACCAGCAGTAATCAGTGCCTGGAGTAGCTTCAGTGAAAGTGTAATGCTGGACGCTATACAACCGTAGCATCTCCTAAATGTAATGTTGTCCATAGTGTCCAACGCGTATGCACTTGGATCCAACTTCAGCATTTCTTTTCTGTACGCACCGACTTTTCGCATGAGACGATTTAGTTCTTCGTATGAATTTTTGCAATCAATTGCATAGCAGTATGCAAGACTTTGAACATTTTTCAAAACCAGAGAGGAGCTTCCGGAGCTTAAACCAGAGGTGGAAGATGCCGGGTTACCACCGCCGCTGCCAATCAGTTGACCAACTACACTGGAACCTGCGGCCAAATTATTACTGCTGTTGTTATTATTACTGGCTCCTCCAGTTCCATTAAGATTTGCAGCAAGATTATTGTTTACAGCATTGGAAGCGGCAACGGCTGCTGCAGCTGCAGAAGCATATGATGTTGGCAAATTAATCGCATTTCCATTCACAATCACACTGGAATTAGCAGAGACGGGGATTACGGATGGTTGGTTGGTACCGTAAGTCAAACCCGTTGTACTAGATGCCGCAGACAAGCCGGACATTGAACGTCGTTCTTTGATAGATTGGAGCATAGTTTCCAGGCATGCTTTGATACACTGCTGTGGGCACATTCTTTGGTGAATAATACACTGCTAAAGTTTTGATCATGCGAGCCTTTTTAATTTCAGTAAGTCGGATACTCAATCGGATAACGCTGAGAGTGGATGTCAACTTTACTATTTGGCTGTTTGCTGTAAACTTTGCGTCAGCTTTGATGGAATTTAATTTCTGCAGACTGAATGGTTTGTCAATGTTGTGACAAACTTCACACGGTTCCGATTCCAAGTAATATCCATCAACGGAGACAAATGGAACAAGAGATGAGTAAACGTTGGCGTTGGGATGCGCCAAAAGTGTTTTTCCTTGCGATTCAATTGAGTCGATGCAAAGACTTACTTGTTTTCTCAAATCTCTGGCTTTCAAGTCGTCATTGTTAAGAGTGGCGTAACCCAAAATGTCTACGAATTGAGATGCTCTCGAACCAGCAGCCGGAACAAAAGGCCATAATTCCCACATGGCATGAACTAATTTCAGTTGGTGACTGCAGTCAGATGTCAAAAATAATCCCAGCAGTAAAGAGTGTGCTTGCCAACGTGTAGAGACCACAGGATGCTCTAAAAGGTACTTTTTGACAAACTCCAAGAATGTTCTCTGCTCCAAGTTATCAATTATCTGATGGGCCAATGATTTTAATGCCTTTTCATCTTCACTCATACGGAGCATCGGCGACTCCGATTTGGAGTCAAACGGAACTCCATCAACGGCAATTTTGAGAAGAGTTAGTAAAGCTGTCGTTAAGCTTTCATCTGCTGTACAGCCCATCTATCAAACATGGTACGCAACAACAATAAGGTATAAAAGTAATTCAATGTTCCTGCAAACGAGTTGCTACAGCTGTTTTTAAGTAAAAAAGAATTTTTACCTGGACAATGAATGGTAATGCATCCTCATTTTTGCAAAATGTCTGCCAACTAGCTGGTCGTTGGGTGGCTATATCAATGCATGTATTTAAATGCTCCACCATTGCAACAAGTTGGGTGTACTTGAATTCCATTTTTGCAGATTTTGCAAATCTTTCAGATTCTGTGTTCCCGTCGTACCCAATTAATTTCTTGAACTCTGCCAAGTGGAATTTTATATTGTGCAAGTCTCGTAGTAAATGGTAATTTTCCCTGGTTCCTGCAATGTTCAATAACAATTTCCTTGCTTGTCGTCGAACAAACGGAGCATTGCGATTTTGTAGCATTTCGCACAAAAGATCTTCCCAGTCCTGAAAACAATTTACAATTATTATTATTATTTAGCGTTGCAATCTAGCAGGTTATGCATGAGGTTGAAAATACCCACAATGTTAAATAATCTTACAGAGTCAAAGACAGCGTGCTGATTCAAAACTTTCTTCACTTGGTAAGGAAGTCTTAAAGCCATTTCTGATAAAAGCAACGGCAGTTCTTCTAATACGTCATTACAATGAGTTTTCACATACTGCTTCAGGAAAAATGGGCTATAATCTGGAGGATTGGGAACGGCTGTTGGTTTCAGAAAAGAGGACCCTAATGGGTCAGGTGCAGCAACAGCATTATTAGCATTATTGGCTGCTTCAACGACCACTGCATTGTTTCTTTCGACGTCTTCCACAAATCCCTTCCAGGTTGGTCGAAGAAGATACAATAATTCTTTACAACACAATACAATTCCAGACTTTTGAATTGTCTCTGCCGTAGTACGAGCAATCCAACTACTCTCTGATTTTTGATCAGAACCTCTCCATCTAGACACCAAAATACTAAGCATTCTTAGTACAATCAGTGTCATTTCGCTTGCCTCATTCCGTCTCCATTCACTACTCTGGTTTATATTCTAGAGTAGAACAACAGTAATTAAAACAAATTAATTCCTCTACAACCAGGAAGTCACAAGTTGAACATTTTAGTTAGATAATGTACCGAAAGGTTCATCATGTCCATCAGGCGTTGCACCAAGTTTTCCACAATCTCAACTTCTTCATCCATTGTTCCATCAAGTTCGGCAAGAATCACCAAAAGAACTTGAAGCAGCGGGATAACACTTAATGCATCCTTACAATCAGTAATTTGGTTTGAAATGGCCTTCATGATTGCCAACCTGAACGGTCTTATAGCTATTTGCAGAGAGATGAGTGAACCTCCCATCGAATTTCCAGCTCCAGTTTTCTCTCTCTCAGATTTTGGATTTGATATCCTACTCATGTTGGCTTCGCTAGATCCGCTTACGTAGTCAGGGTCATTCTCCAACTTTACACTGCCAGTGTTGGAGGCAAAAGAAAAAGAATGAGTGACCGCAGTTCCAGATGAAGCTGATGTAGCAATCCCTGCAACAGCAGCACTTCTTCCACTAGAACTTCCCCCGGCATTTGAACTTCCCGAGCTTTCTGATCCACCCTGACAATTCATAAAAAGAAAAATCATGTATATATAATATACAATAAATAATAAATACTCAAATCCGTAATTTGGGCTCTTATTGCTACTAACTGGTTCCGAATTCCTCATTGTCGATCCTTCAGTTGCTACAGTGCTTCCTTCATCATCTGAAGGCGGTGGTGACGCTGTTGCATCAGATTCTGCTCCACCTTCTCCAGCTGCAGCACCTGTAAGCATACCTTGTTCTGGCTCATCCTCAGGAGGAGAAATTGCATCTGCTGCATGCATTACTTCCTGGTGCATATCTTCTAAAACTTGTAATCCTTCTGGCATTGCCAGTCCCCCAGCTTGTTCTTGAAGACTCAAAGCTATCGCCAATTCGACCATTGCCTCGTCCTCTGCGTCAGACTGCAAGTCAATGCCTTGCGCCATTGCAAACCCTTCAGGTCCAATGAATGCTTCAAGAGGATTAAGGATGGGAAGCTGAACCTCATTATCATGACCATCCAACATTACAATAGGTTCATCAACTTCAACCAACGGCAACTGGGGAATCTCTGGGTTACGAGATATGTTTGCTGCTGCATTTACAACCAAATTAGATGAATTTGGATCATTAGGTCCGGCTTCTCGTGGACTTTCTGCAGCCGTATCAGGTGTAGCACAATGAGGCGGAGAGGGACCTGGAATTGTCACACGTCTTTTCCGTACATTCTTTGGACGTAGTCGTTTCACCAGCACTGTTCTTACTGGGACACATATTTGTATGTTTCTTGACAATAACAGTCTTATCAAGCAGGGTGCTAGCTTAGGAACCAAACTAACGTCGGAGACCATTAATGCGTAGATGATGTCGGCCAGGCCCATTGCAACAATATCGACTCGCTGAATTCCTATATTACAACAAAATTTTAAAAAAATACTTATATTTTCTATCTAAAATGGACAAAATATTTTTACTTTCTAATTGAAATTTACTGACCTGGTCTATCTACAGGTACAATATGTGGATTGTTTGGCTTTATATCCACAAGTTTTTGGAAAATTCTGTACATTGTCTCGACAAACTTGGTTGTACTCATTGGAGCAAACTGTCCGCCCAACACTGTATAGTCAAACTGTGTAATGTGATGAGAGCGAACAGTGGCAATATTCTTGACACAATTGATAATGTGGTGGAAAAATTCTGGGTCTATTTCCTTTTCTGGTCGTTCATTCATCTCCATTATCGTACGAACACATTGCGTGAAAACTGCCTTGTCCTAGAGAAAAAAATAACAGAACCTCGTAATAATTTAATAAAAGTATACCGCGCTACTTTCTGGTCAAAGGTATCATTAGAAGAAAAAAAATACTTTATGCTCGTAATAGGCCGTGCGATTGGAAAGTATGGTACACATTAAACTTCTGCATGCTGTATTGAATGCCGGGTAGTTCTCCAAATATATATCTGTGACCATGCCCAATGCTCCTTCAATGTCTCCTAGTTCCTTTGGACATAATGTGACGGAGAGTTCGCACAATTCCAGTGCTCCAGTTACGATCCTTGAATTTCAGATAAATATGATTAATATTTTTATAATTTAATTTGGAATACAAGATCATCTTTCAAGTTCAAAATATGTTAAAACTCAAAACTCACTTTTCAACAGTAAGATCTTCAGTTCTTTTATCAACAGACAAGCTAGAGGTGTGCCCATTAGAAGACACACACTGAGTGGAGGGTAGCTCTTCTGAATCATCAGGCCATCCAAAGGCATCTTTGCTTTTGCCGTATCTACAGCAAGAGGAGTAATACAATTATTTGTATTTATTTGTATTCAACGCAATTAAGTATGATAAATCACTAGTAGACTTACATTTTCACAGAATCAACAAAGGTAACACTCTGTGAATCATTTGACGGTCCAAATGAAATTGTTATTTTCGTGTCTGCTTGCAAGCTTTCTTCTCTTGTAAGTGGTATATCATACCACCGAGCTCGACTCAGCGTGACAGTGATAGTTCTTCCAAACACCTATGCATATCACTTTATTAGAAACTACTGCCAACAAGTCATTGATTGAAAATGCTTACGATTTCCTTTTATTTTTACCTGGATGAAAGAAGGAACCTTTGTTGTGTCTTGAGAGCCCAACAAAACTCTAATTCCCGTCATTACCATACTACCATCGCTATTCGAAACTTCCAAATTGAATCCAATAGATTTTGTGGAGACCACATACATTCCTGCAATTTACAATTTTAGTAATTTAATTTATTTTTAAGAAATTTTCTTGTTTCAAAATATTTACTTTTACATCTTACCTGCGCTATTCAAACGATTCTTTAGCTGTGCTACGTTGTAAATTTGAAGCAAATCATTACCTCCAAACTCGATATCATTCATGCTCTGACAATGCTCGAAAAAGTCTACCGGGAAAGATATTTGACCGCCAGCTGTTTTAACATGCTTGGATGTCTTTCTTGCGTTTGCCTTTTTACCACCGGAAGATTTAACTGCAATAGAGTCTGGGTGAGGTCGGAGTCTTGGATTTAGCCAAAATTCCGTTGAATCCGAGGAGTCACAAACTCGTAAGCTTCCATCTTCACACAAAATCAGCAAAGATGTCTTAATTTTTCCTGGCTGTCCTATATGTCGGATACCAATCATGTCAATGGGTCGGAGTTTTCCGACAACTTTAATTTCCTGAATTTCAGATCCTGTCTCAGTCATCAGCATAGCATAAGGAGTTCCATCTGAATGAAAAGTATGCAAGATTATTATTTTTTTATGCTGCAAACAAAATACGACTCCCGATATAGATTTTACAACGGCAATTTAATTTATGAAAATTGCTGTAAATACCTTTTCCCATTGCAAATAAAAGTCCCGGATGTCCAATTACTTCCAACCACTGACATAAACCTAAATTGGTAGCTCTTCCAGTGTTGCTCGTTTTGTTTGTAATTAGCACAGCCTTATTCAATGGATATGCACCACTGAGATCTTCAAGTGTTCCAACATAACTCTTACCATTGGGGTAAGTGTAAAACAAAAGTCTCAATGCGTGAGAATAATACAACGACATTCCCACTACTTCTTTCTTATCGGCGGGACCGGCGGTTCCAGAGCCGGTGTTTGCTGCTGACGCAGACTGATTTCCAGCATTGTTTTCTGATGAAGAAAGCATTTCTGTGTCATCATAATTTAGATCATTGGTGATATAATATGGCCCGTTTGCCGCGCTCGTGCTGTCATCCAATTTTTCTGAATAAATTCGTCCGTCGTTGGCCATCACAAGTATATATGTAATTTCCCCCTAGTTCAAAAAGAAAGATAGTTTAATGCAATTGCACAGCTGTACAAAATGTTTATCATATCATGTAACATTTTATAAACCTGTATACCTGAATCACAAATGTTGCATCTCGAACTTTTCCTGACGGGAGTAAGAAGTAGTACATTGGTGATATAACATCTTTCCCCAAGTCGTACACTTTCACAGCGTCAGCAGTTAGTAACGCCAGTGAAGTTTGTGAACCGGGCAGCCATAAAGGCTTGAGTATATGATTTTGACTATCCAACTGTGGCTGAAGGACTAAATGAGAAGAAATGGAACCTCCTGTTCCAACCACCAAAATATGACAATCCTACAAGAAAAGAGTGGGATTTATTATGCATCTTAATTCAATTTATTGCATAAACGGATATTTTATCGCATTTGATTTGATTATTCATTACTACCTTTAATCCACATACTGCAAGTACATCATCCCTCATTGGATTGCTAGCCATAGTCAAAACGGTGAACGGTAATGTGATTGTGGCTAGACGTGGGAGGGTTAGCTTTTTCTTGCCAGTGTCTGCACCAGATAATAGTGCACCCAGTTGCAAAACAGTGACTTTCCCCTTCTCTTGACTAACGGCGAGATAATGTCGTCTAATTGATGGTGCTGAAAGTGATGCAATAGCATTTCGACGAATCACCTGAGATAAAATTAGCTGGCGAATGACGGATCCCTGGTCGCCGTTATACGTCATCTTTATATTTTCAAACGCCCCCTCTTGTGAGCCAAGTGTGGGAATCTACACAAGAATACAATCATTTGACTCATAATGACTGTACACAGTACTAAAGTATAGCTGCAAACAAGATGGAAGCAAGACTTACAACAAGATCGTCGGTTGGTTTAAAATCCAATTGCCCATCCTTGCCGTTTCGTAGGGATTCCAGTGCGTTCTGCACTCTAAGAAAAGCTCCGATTGGTGTCTTCACAGAAGTTAACTTTCTCACAACTGATCTTAATTTGCTAATTGTTAGCAGTGGTAATTTGGAACTAAAAATTTTAAAGGTGTGAAGCAGTTCGTCCCATTTAAATGATGCCTTCAATTTTATTGCACCCGACTTCAAAGAAACATCCCCAAAGATTCCAGCCAGTTGAGAATTCAAAATCATGCTAGCAGTTGTAATGGCTGTTTTATAGTCGACAAAAGTGGGAGACGATGTCCTTCGAGTTGTATCATTTGCACCAGCGACGGATGATGCTAACAACGCTTCAGAAAGAAATGGATTGTAACCAACATTTGAAACACCTGTACCAGTAGCAGGAACATTACCACCCGGTTGCTGTCCGGATAAATGACCTTCAGTAGCCGACACATTAGGTCTTCGAACCAAGGCTAAACATGAGCCATCCGTTTTCGCACCACAGTCGCAAAAGAAGGATCCAAACTTTGCGTACGTTACGTCGTGACCTCGATGACAGACTTTGGCACAAATAGAACAAACTCCGACACCATCTACCATTCCACAAGAGTGGCAGTGGTACCAATGCTGACTCATGAACTCCTTTTGAGTTATCGTGTACGTACAGAGTCTGCTATTGAGTCCCTCATCATCCTAGTAAGTTTTTAAAAAATAATTAAATTAAATTTTAGCACTGAGAAAATGTCAGTACCATAAAGTACACCCAATAGAAAAAATGCTTACTGAATCTTCCCCAGCACTTTCATCATCATCGCCTTGATCATCACCAATTTCCGAATCACAGAGATCAAATGTATCATCAAGTTCATTAGGTGGACTTGAGCCCCCTGGCGTTTGTTCTCGTTCCTTATCTGAGAACCTCTGAAGAAGCAAATTTGTCGCTGACATTTTCCCAATATCCAACAATCCTGGAGTTTGATTTGCAATCGTTTGAATAGCTCTTCCAACATCTAGTATGTATTCCATAACGCTCATGTACACGGTGAGATTGGAGGTTATCATTTTGATTTTAAGATTCTCAAAATCCTTCCTAGAGCTTGTGTACCCTGTGGCTCCCATTCCAATTGCTTCATTCAAGTGAGCTTCCATGCGATTGGTAAAAGAGTAGAACCATTCAATCATTTGACCAAAGAGGAGAACGTGTCCTTCCTCAGTTTCACAGGCTCCTGCCATTTGTATTAGCAGTTTGAGTACATGACACAACGAGCCGGAAGTGTCCACTCGATTTTCTTGATCATCGGCTTGACTGCTGGATAGATTAAAGTTTACAGAAGTGATATCAATAGAGTTTTGCAGCAGTACAATGAGCATAGACTGGTCCCCAGGGGCACTCGAGAAACTTGAGAGTATTCCCAGCACATTTGACAAAAATCCACACGCAGCTTCAACTACCATTTCATTTTGAAAAAAATCCGTACTAAACAACTTATTTGGAAGCTCATCCAACGTGACAAGATCTTCTGACAGTAAAATTTCTTGAACTTTTCTCGCGTGTTTTTCCTTGGCTTCTTTGTCCAGCAATAAACTCATAAACTTACATACTTTCATCACCACGCCGTCATTTTTGGTGCTGATCAATAACTTCAACAGACCGCGAAGAAGCTCTCCAGAATTTCCAAATAAAGACTTAAAAAACAAATCTTCAAAATCCGACAGTTTTCCTTTATCCCTGCCAGCCAGCATTGAGCTCAACGCATCCAAACATTCCTCCAAGAACCTGTTCTGATTTGATTCTGCTATAATTGATCGCAAGTCAGGGCTACAGACCGCCTGCAAAGTCTTTACTCCAATTATTTCTACAAGGTTGGAGTTGAGAGCCACATCCGTTTTAACATACATGGGATCAATGGCTGCTCCCACGGACTCTCCCAAGTATTCCGCTGTGCGATCGACAAGTAGAGGGAAAAGCAACGATGACAATTCATCCCGGAGAACTTTAGGAACTTTTGTGTTTTTAGAACAAACCGCAGCCCCAAAAATTTTGATGACCAATCCAAGTATATGTTTTAAACAGCCTAAAACAAGTTTCAAATAATTCTTATAAGTAAATTTAAACATTAAACTTATTCAAAAAGTACAAAAAAAATAAAATAAATTACATACCTTCATTTGTCTCTATATTACCGCTAATCACGGCTAATAAGAACGACTCGCTCGGAATCACGTCAGATTTGAACGCATTTCCATTTAAATCAGGAAAAGAGTTGAAATCTTCTGAAACACAGGACTCCATAGCTGTCTTAAACTCTGGTTCAATATGTCGAAGCAATATTAGTGACATGGGATTGTTCATTAAATAGCCTGATCCAATTGACATCAAATGTGTAGAAGATTTGGTTCGTCGCAATTTTTCAGCATCAGTTAATGGTACTTTTGAAGATATAACAGCTTTACCAATCACACTTTCTCTGATGGCTTGCATTGTTTCATTCAAAAGAATGGAGAGTACCGAAATCATTTCTGCATCATCAAACAAGTCGTTAATGCAACCTAAGCAGTAGGTCAAAGCAGCTTCAACAGCGTAGAAATATGCTGGACATCGAGAAGGACTCTTGAGTTTTCCTTCAGAGAGCCACTTGGTGGAACATAGCAAAGCTTTCATAAGAATGGTAGGAGACAACGTACTACTCTTGATTAATTCTTCTGCGTCAGAAGTAGACTGTCCTTGCTTGGTGAGCATATCCCTTATCCAGGTTGTAAATGCCCTATGCTGTATTCTTGGCAGCCAAATCAGCATGTACAGCAGTCTTGACGGTGTATTCATCAGTGTATTAAGTTTTTCTGATTGCTTAGTAGATTCCAGATACTGGACGGGTGGAGGTAAGCCAAACACAAGTCGTGTGAGAAAATACTGGAAGTATGAAATGCAAGATTGTATCGAAGAATTTTCTCCAGCGTCGTCTTCAATCTGAACAGATGAAATTCTGACAATAGCATCAATCAGTTCCTGATAATCCATTCCTCGCTGAGAGTTTTCATTCTTGTTCATGAGAAAGTTCATGGCTAGTCCATCAAGTCGAGGGTTTTCCTGATAATTTGGCTCATTAGGAATCAAATTGTAAAACCGTGGCTTGGGGTCTGATGAATTCATGGACATTTCATCTAATACTTCCCGTTCAAGACTGGTACAGTCACAAAATATTCTGGCGGGTGGTAAGGGTTTCGAGGTTGGTGGCTCACTAGTGATGCTGGTCGTAATTAGTGCTGATTTCTCTGCATGTGTTGATTCTATTGATGAATCAACTTGTTTGGATAAAATTGGAGTGGTTTTGGTTCCATTTTTTACCCCTGGACTTCCCTGACTATTTGATGGAGACGCTGGAGCTCCACTTGAAGATCCGCTAGTAGCTGACCCGTCATCGTTAAACAAGTTGTATTGTATTTGCGTTATTAAGTGCATTCCTGGTTCATAAAGCTGTCTGATAAAGTAGTCGAATAACATCAGCAGTCTGCTGAGACTCAGAACTTGATGACTTTGCGCAATTTTTCCATTCAAAACGTTGCTGACGCGAATCAATGACTGAGCAGACTCGATCATAATTTGCTTCTTTTGCATTAAACTCAGAGTGTGAAACAAGAACACTACTGTTTGAGCATGCTCAACAGGTAAATCGGAATATATTTCTGGAAGGTTATTTGGGTTTGATGCTATTTCCACCAAAGTATCCAACAAACGTTTGAGTATCGACGCCACAATTGGTTCTCTGTCTTGCTTCAAAAGAAGTACTTGAACCAAAACTGATAATGCTCTTGAATGAAGACCAAGATTCCATTTCTCACTAGAAACTGTCAAGTCCATTGATAGCTGGTCCAATAAATACGTCTGTAAGCCTTGTGACAAAAAATTTTGTGCTAGAATATTTTGCATAAGTTTGCCAATTTCAATTGAAAATTCCATGTACAATCTGTTCAAGTCATCTTCAAATATTGTAGAGATCACGCCAATTTCTGTTGATGCCTTTTCCACATCCAAATCTTTTAAGATGAGCGATAGCAAGGTTATAACTTGTTCATTTTTAAAACCAAGTTTGGCAAAATTTTGAACCGTAGAAGACGAATTGCACACAATGTCTCGTGTCAAGAAACTGATGTGGGCAAATGATGACTCTATAAACCCACATGGACTGTCCTTGCTTTTTATGTACTCGCTTATGAGCGCCTTCACTCCATCTTCGTCGCCCTTTTTGTCCGAGTCCAACCCACTTCTACAATCTCGCTCTTTGGCTGATCTGATATCAGCCTCTTCATCTGCATCTTGAGGTGACAAAACAGATTCCAGCCACTTGCCCAGAATCGGCTCGTCATCCCATTCATCAGCTCCTCCTTCATCATCAACATCATCTCCGTCGTCATCATCCTCGTCGGTTGTCATCAAGTCAGATACACTTTGATTATCATCCCCAACACCTTGTTCATTGTCGTCCTCCGGGTTCAAATAATCAGGTATGTACTTTGAAGCTCGTTCTTCGGATGCTGTATCAAAATCTGCATTACCCTCCAAAGCATTTGTGCTGTTTCCGTTCCTGTCGTTAGTTCCACTAACAGGACGTGTTATCATAATCGCTTCATCTCCATCGCCTGATCGAACACTTCCATCAATTTTACTGATTTTCAAACGACTAGCTTTCCTGTAGCTCAAAGTTGCCATCTGCACAACCATTTCAATAACACTGAGATGATCAAAAAATTGCTTTACTCTATCTCCAGTGCTCATGGATTCGTCAATTTTAAAAGCGCGACTGCTAGTCACTGGATTGGGCTTTTTAGAATGTTGAGGTGGTACTGGGGGTGGCTGTGACAAAGTGACAGCTCCTTCTGTGGAAACTTGAGTTAAAAATTCCCGTGCTAGTTCAAGTCCATGAGTGGAAATGGAAACAACTAATTCATTCCAGCATTGCTGAACAGCAATAAGGCTGACTTTGTCTTTGTCCTTTACAGTGGCTTTACTGTCCGTACAAGAAACGTGATGCATGTACGCATGAATATTCAAAAATATTTGCTTGGAAAATACCAGAGCGCTATTCAACCAGACCTGGAAAGATCAAATCAGAGTTTTTTAAAGCTTGTAACACTATCATAAAACACAAAAATCTATAAGTGCAGTACAGTCAATAACATTACCGTCTGTGGTGAGCATGGGTCATCAACCAGTATTTTAATAATCCGTTTTTGCACCCAAATTGCGTCAGCTACTACCATTAGTGCAGCTTGATAATCCACATCTGACTGGGAAGGGCTTGTAGATACGCTTCCGGCGGCGGCAGCAGTTAATTGAGCTCCAGATGAAACCGGCGCGTGAGGAACTGGTAATGTTCCGGCACCACTACTTCCATGAGCGCTTGATAAATTATTCGAAGCAGATGACTGAGCTCCACCATAACAGCAAATTACCATTGAAAACGCAGCATTCATACATGATATTCCAAGGGTGAGCAACTTCTGAGCATCGGAAGGTGATACGGACGAAAATTGCCACACGTTCAGTAGACGATAAACCAAGTTGAGTTCGTCCGATAAACCAACAGTGTCACTGATAAGGAATTATATTTTGACGTTAGTTTGTTTATAATGTTCATATCAATAATAACAAAATAATTAATATAAAGCGTATGAAAAAATTTAACGCAAAAAGAAAGTTATATACCTGAAGGATTTGTTGCTGATTACTTTAACGAAAAAGTTCTTTACCACATCTGACTGTATGGTAACGGTATCAGGAGAAAACGATTTTAAAATGGGGAGACTCAGGCATAAGTCAACAAAAATTTGACCAGCCTTCAGTGACTGAAAAATTCTGACCACTTCTTTCGAAAATATAACCTGTTACAAACCAAAATTCATTTGTTTGTTAGCATACTTGTCTGGTAAACTTTTGTATTCAAAGTACTTTTAAAAAATTAAACTTGTTCAAATGTTCACATACATGCATCGGTTGATTTGTAGGGATACTAACGACAGGTAAAGCAATCTGATCATAAAGTAACAACGTTGGATCCATTCTAGTTCGGCGTACTTCTTTTACTGCCGTTGCAGCAGTACCTTCTTTATCCCAGGTAGCTAAAATATTTTAAAATAAAAACCCATTTACACATTTAGCGGTTAAATCAAAATAATGATACCAAATTGGAATTCAGTAGGATTTGGTAAAAAAAATTTAACTGCCTTACTCGGTGCTGAATTTTGAATCTTTGGTGGGAGCTCTTGCCCTTTGAGCAAGGCTAACATATTTGCCACTTCATCTTTAGTTATTATCAAATCGCCAGAGCAGAACCCCTAACAATCGAATAGGTATTTAACCATTAGCCGTCAAATACATATACTTAAATGCTTCAACGATAAAACTATGTACGTACCTGGATTGCATTGATGTAGGATTTGACTGTCAAAATCGAATGAGGTGAACGTAGGACATGTGGAAATCTTTTGAGAAAGGATTCGCATAACACCTTTGCTGCTTGTTTTGCAACAGGAAAACTGGAACGTGGTACTACAAATGACAATTAAAACTTTGTACTTTATGTAAACTCAAAGTCTTCATAAACTCATATTATTATTATCATGAATTATTGCGTTATTCAGTCTGTACATATTTCCACTTACAAAGTTCTGTGTTAACCGCAACATTTATGATATGTGAAGAGAGGACTGTCACGACGTCATAAAAGACGGAATGTGGATGCGTTGGGGAAACGGATTCCTTGAAATCGTGTTCACTGAAAGCAGCAAATTACATAATTCAATAAGCTATACTAGAACAGAATATATAGAAAAAAGGCATTTTATTACGATTGTATTTTACCTCTCTGAAATAACTTTAACAAGTGTGGTTACTTCCTGCTTTGAAAGTGTAGAAACCGAATACGTAACAAATGGTTTTATAATGGAGTTCCAATCAACCCCACTGCCTCCCGAAGACGCCGCCATGGTCTTCCTACCCCTGACGTCTGCGACTCCAACTTTAATTGGCTTGTTCAGTGTGAAGTTTTAAATTAAATCTGCAACCAACAATTTTGAAAGCTTTTTTATATTAGTTGTTAGTTTTAAAAAGTGTCAACATTCATAAGACATGAAGTACTCATTATTATTTCTTTCATTCTCATCAAGTCATCACAAATCGTTAAAGATGAACACTGGAGAAAATTCCTTGTCGTTTTACCTAAAAGTTTTTGATTGTTGATAAAATGACAGACTTTTGCAAAAGATGCCAGGTAAAAAGTACAAATGAGCGAGTAAAAAGCACACCCATGAGCTAAACACGAAAGTAGATATGAACTTCAATCTTGTACATTAACGTATTTTTCTTATAATTGTTTACAAAAAGAGAATTATCCAATCAATTTTGGTGACTAAAAATTCAAAAGCTAATAATATCAAAAAATAATATTACAATAAACGTTTTCAACTCACCATCAACAAACAATAAATATTTATAACTTATAAAATTATTATTTTGCAAAACTATGCAATAACTTGTCCTATTCTTTGTAGAGTGATTAGTAACTAACTAGGGTCAATTTGAATTTGAACAGACAAACGACACCATTATTCGCTTTCTAGAATACTATCACCATCTAAAATGTTGGCAAAAAATAGGTAAGTCATGTGTAGGTTCCTTTTCACTCTGCTTTTGTTGCTTGATGAAACGGAACCGAAAAGAACTGCTGATGGTCGTCGTGATGTGCTTACGTTTTCTTTGCTTTCATTTCTGCTTCGAAGGCGAAATACTTGTACCAAGTTGGTAGTACCAAGTTGGTACAAGTTGGTACTACCAACAACACCAACCATATACCGTACCGTACATACGTACAGTAACAACAGTTCCCATTTAACTCGAGGAGATATGATATGCTGCAAACTGCACTTGCATTCTCTCTGAAAAGAAAACAATAAACTGAACAGTAAGTAAAACTACTATACTATGACTTTGCTCTTTTACTGTGTGTTATTTTCTGTCATCAATATCAGTCATCATTATCATCATCATCATCATCATACAATCATCTGCTCTGAGTAATACACCAGGACCACACACACCACTACCACACTTAACTTACACACTCTGCGCATTGTCTTACGCTGCTGACAACTGCAAGTGGAAGAATTGTAGAATAGGTAGTTTAGTTTGCTTGGATGCTGTTTTTACGTTTTTACCTTTTGCTTGCTTCTATTTTCCATGCATGCATATTTCTTTAATCTTCATGTAATTTATTATTAAACGTGAAATTACTTTGCAGAGCAGGTATTTTTATTTTGTTCGTTTTCGCGAACCACGTTTACTATTTTGATCACTAACAACGGATGAGATATGAGGACAAAATTATCTGAGGACTGACTGGTCAGCAGGATCAGAAATATGATTTATGAATTATTCCGAATCAAATGCTTTTAACTTTCATAGAACAAAGGTTTTTTTAAACATCGTGTCATCATCGTCAGTTATAAACAGATTGTAGTCATAATTGTGACTAGCAATTTCTACGCTAGTAAAGTTCTTATGATTTATATAGCTTCCTAATTTTTATTTTAAACTTTCTGATGAAAGCTTTTAAACTTTCTGATGAAAGCTTTTAAACTTTCTGATGAAAGCTTTTAAACTTTCTGATGAAAGCTTTTAAACTTTTCTCCATTTATTTGCAAATCCTTGTCTCAACCTGCCTCATCAAATCTAGATTCTCGATTCTAAAGGTAATAATCCTATTTAATTTCAAAGAAAGAATAAACTCAATAATTTTTTTAAATATGTCCTCAAAAATCGTAAATTGTATCAAAGAACGAATACATTATCCAAAATCCAAAATAGGCATACGTAATACGTTGGCGGGTATTCTACTTACGGAAATGAAAACCAAACTAAGTAAATACGGGATGAGAAATTTAAAAGTTGGGCAGCTAGACTAGCTAGAGTGTCGACTGTCGACAGAGGTCAGGCCCTGACTGTCAGGGGAAGGAAGGACACCAAAATACATTGTTCGTAAAGCAAAACCCTACAGCTAGTAACTAGTTGACATTGCATTGTGTCGTTGTCGTTGACTTTGTTGTAATGTATTTACTGTACTATTCGTTTCGTTCATACCAGCGACTATTTTATAGATTGGATTTTTATTGCATGTTCTTATACATACGTCGCTGGTTCATTGTACTACAAATAAAATATAACTACATAACTCATTTTTCTTTGTCAGTAGGAACTCGCTCGCCCAAAATACAGTTTTAATACTCCCCTTATGAAAATA